>UXSR01000409.1:0-36106 GCA_900604375.1 Mesocestoides corti
ACCAGCGTGGTGGACTCGGATGGAAGGCGCCTGACGTGTGGCTCTGGCTTCTGATTGGTCAATAAAGCCTGTTCTGTTGTGCCAGTATTCTTCCTATTAGGGCTCGGGTATTCTACAGTAGCGTCGGATTAGGGCGCAGACATGTTGGACCACCTGGCCTCAGCAGATCCCGTGTCTCTCTGCGATCCAATGGCATGCGGGAAAGGAAGGCAGCCAACCAGCGAAGGACATGGATGAGATGCATTGTATAATGAGCGGCGTGGCCAGCGTGGTGGACTCGGATGGAAGGCGCCTGACGTGTGGCTCTGGCTTCTGATTGGTCAATAAAGCCTGTTCTGTTGAACCGGTCTTTTACCTATTAGGGCTCGGGTATTCTACATTGGTGGCAGCGGATGCGTTCTAATAACGCAAATCGAACCCCAGCCCTTACTCTTCAGTGGTCAACAGAGGCGAAGACCCTCGAATGCCAGCTGAATTTGTCATGGCGGTCATCCGATGTCCAATAAAGTGGATCCATAGACATTGCCCGGGATTAGTACTACTGCATCTGAAGAGGCATTGGCAGCTCAGGGACGACGACATGGACAGTAGAAGCCAGCTGGACTGCAACTGCGAAGGGACCTACGATGGATGATGCGTTTACTATTCGCTTGAACCACTATCCAGCCAGATGTGGATATCGGGGAGTGTCAGACTAAATATTTCATCGATCATCAACAGTGCGGAAATCAAGCCAGAAGCTAAGGACTGCTTCACTCCTCAGAGGGAGGCAGTGGAACGACGTCTTAGGGCGCAGACCTTGTTTACCACGCTGGGCTCAGCCAATCCTCTGTCTCTCGGCGTTCATTTGGCGTGCAAGGAAGAACTGTAGCCAACTAGTGACAAGAGACAACGAGGTACGGTATATAGAGCAACGCAACCAGCTTGGTGGACTCGGATGTGCGGCGCCTGACATGTGGTTCTGGCTTGTGATTGGTCTATGGAGCCATTTCTGTTATTTCAGTCTTTTTCATATTATGGCTCGAGTATTCTACACGCTTTAGCCCCCGGATAGAGGGTAGCCATCTTGCTGTTCGGGTCTGGTGTGAGAGCCAAAGGTGCGCCATGGCGGTGGCATCTGTAACGTACCTGGACAAGATAAGAGGGGGTAGGGATGGTTATACAGATTTACTAGTACAAAATACTGTTGATTCACCAGCATCAGACTAAAGGTTCATTATGGACGAAGGGTTTGCTGATATAGTTGGTCTGAGTTGCTTGTATCCACCCATTGGCTCCCGCTTGGCTTCTAGAAATCGAGAGACAAACTCGTGAAATGACTGAAAACACGGGCTTTGGCACACCATTCGAAACCCCACGGCCACACTCAACCGAAATTCACGCCACCTATCTCTTGATGCCGCCGCCAAGGCGCGCTGCTGGCTCTCGACCAATGGTTGAACACCAAGATTGCAGTCCTCTGCTCCCACGCTACACATTACGCGAACATAACGTGATTTCTGTTTGTGTGAGCTGTGGGTTTTCGAATAGTGCGCCAAAGTCAGAGTGTCTACTCACTTAATGAGTTTGACCTTCTATTTCTAGAAACTGTGGCTAGCAGCAAGACAGCACAGTTAGCATTCGTGAGCGAACACAATTCAATCGATTTTTCGTGAATGCACTGTAGTGGACAGACAGCCAACACACGTGAATGATGTGTGTATGCTTGCCTGACTGCATCAATGACTCACCCTCCTTGTTATTGATCCTTATTAGCATTTGCCTGTTACGCGCGCATATTGATGCCCACACAAAAATAGTTACTTGACGTGTCTGCCGTGACGCAAATAAACGGTCGTGTTTTCCGTCGACTCTTGTCTTCCCTCGTCTCGGGCTGTTACCGGCTGTTAGCCGTAGGGTTGTAAGGTAGTATTAAACCCGGCAACTACAAAACCAAGAAGTAGACAATGGGCGGCCACGAGCAGCCAGGACCAACTATATGTGCAAAACCAATGCCCCCAATGAACATCCCCGAAATACTGGAGTCCCAGATCTGTGTATGTATCAATAAAAGGATCCGCGTGTCAGTTAAATGACATGATATTAGCCCCATGAGCATGGTGCCCACACGTCCCATGTATCTACTCATCATAACTTCACTTTTTAATGCACCTATTTCTCATCTAGAATGACGGTCGTCTAAGCCATAACTTCGTCTTCACTTTATAAATATTATTTGTATTTATTAGTCAGGAATAATGCAGATATCTGAGGCACCCAAAATCGTTTTAACTACAATGGTGTATCGATTACTGATGGACAGAATCATTATGATCGCTCCATTTAGAAACCTACTCCTCGGGCAAGTGAGAGATTGCTATCAGTCAACTAAATCATCTAATTACAGTTCGCAAAATGCCAACGCCAATAATCTAACTTTATACCGTTGCCAATATCTAAAGGAGTCACATATCACACTAATCCCTGATCTCAACAAAAAATTTTTTCATAACATTAAAATTAATCTCGGTAAATTTAAAAAGATCGATCACAAAAAGAGAATAAAATAATTGCATGCGAATTAAATGCGCATGTTTTAGCTTTACATTCTTTGCTGCTAATTGCTTTCTACACGATTCCCCAAGGTGACCGGTTATTTGCAAATTATCACGAACTACGATTGGTCAAGTTAGGTGACGGGTTATAATTATTTTCAGTACCTACGAAGGTATGCAATAAAACGCTTAAAATATATAAAAAAATATTGTCGCCGTTAATGATAACTGGTTAAAATTCGATACACGGAATGTCAATATTCAGACTGTTCCGCTTACATTTTTTGTGAAAATGGTCGAACATTCAAGTCTTTTCACCTAAAATCAAGATTAGGTGAAAAATCCAGCCACTGAACAATACGTTCTTATTAAAGTCTAGTGTAGTTTTCGGGCCCATGGAAAGAACAGGGCTGAGAGGTAACACAAATAACTTTGCTAAATACAAAAAACGCTACAGTCTGGTTATTCGTATGGGCGAAAACGGCGGCATTATATATCCTTGTGTTGGTCGTCTTGCTCTCCCGTTGGTCCGTTCCGCGGCGCTGCACTGGAGACGGAAAACTCGTGAGCGGATTGGCTCTCAGTCCCCGGCGCGTCATTCAATGCCCGCGTGACGCCACATAGCCGGGAGTCGCACCTCCGGTCACATGACGTCGCCACCATAGCATGCTTCTCACCTTCGACCAATGCATTAACACCAATATGGCTGCAGTCACTCCGCTACACTAGTGAAGTAATTGTTCACTAGACCTTCGTAACTCGAATCCTTATGCGCACATCCAACTTCTCATTTGTTTACATATGACGATGCAATGAACCCTGGCCCTAACAATTTGCCATAATTATTTTAGAAATAACCTTGTCGGCTATTTTTTTCACACACGGCTGTCGCATTCGAAATATCTTTCGTCAGTACTTACATGCTACCGACTGGGCGGAACTTCAACTCAAATCTCACTAGTGAGAGCGATTTTCCTCGATTATCCCTTCGAGTGATGACATCCGCTCAGATGTCAATGTTAGCACATCTATGACACATTGTATCACTCATCTAAGGTACAAATACACACGAGCAAACGCCTCACGCGACCCCAGAATAGTTGAGAACGGCTGTGTCAACGTTCTTTCTGGTCTTCCTCATCTGCTAGCATAATTGCGCAATCGGGCCAGATTCAACTCAGTGGCCCCGGCGTTGTTCAAGGCCACATTCTGTTGTTCACACCACACTCCATCCGCACAGTTTCTTAAAACGTTATTACAATTGTGACACTATGGTTTTGACTACAGCTCTTTGGGATGCTGATGCGACCACACCTCACACTACCAAATGATAAAAAATGAAAAACTTGTTCGTGTGGGCCTGAAACGCCTATAGCGGATTATCAGTGACTGAGAAGCCTTTTGACCAACCTGAAGATGTCAATAACGCATTCCTCTTACATTGGTTACTGTTACCACTTGTGTGTCGTTCGCACATTCATCCACACACTAAGACACACTTGGCTGGCGTGACGATAACAAACGGCCGCACGTGCTGTCACTGTCTTATCCCTCCATCCGGACCTATGAGGACTGTTAAGTAGAGGGCTGTAAGGTAGTGCTAACCAAGCCACTATACGCCCTCACGTTCCAATACCGGTCCCACCATTCTGATTCTATTGCGCCTAAACTTTGTACCCGAGTCTTAACAACACCTGATGCTGTGGCGATACACGAGTCTGATTTGGACGGCAACTGCTGTTCGATGCGTACCGATCTTCGAATGTATCTGCAAATGCTTCTAGACCAGGTGGCAAACGGAAAATGAGTAAAGATTTATGATAAGAGAATACAACATTGAAGGTTACATAAAAGATTGACAAAAGGTGTAAGTGGACGGCTGGAGAGAGAACTTGAGAGGTGGGAGTGAAAATGCCTCGGATTTTGTCTCTGCCGTCGACTGATGGTGATTCTGCAAAATTCCCAAGGCATTCACGCCTCAACCTTACTGTGTAGAACTCCCGCCAAAATATGGGAAATAAACTAAGTCGACACTGATTGAAGCCTGATTTTGAAAAGGGTGGGGGAGTTGGCTAGGCAAAGTACATCACACGGAGAGTCTCAGGGTGTACAGTGACTGCTCGCATCATTGCTGTCGGTGTTCTTTCATCGGAGTTGCCGGACTTTTGACTTCCTTCACCACTAACAAATTGAAAAAAAAACTATGGCAGTCGGGACAAGAAGCAAGTGAAGAATGTGGAGCAACAACAATTCGAAGTTCAGTGCATTAGAGCATCAAGAAATGAATTCAACATGGAAAACTTATCAACCAATCAGACACGTGATGCTTATGGCGGAGTTAACGGAAGTACTAAAGCTTTGCTTCAGATCACATCTACATTGAAAGCCATTGTTTTTTAATGACTAACAACGTCTAAATTCAAAGACCCATCGAAGTCGATGGACAACGTACCTGTCGATCTCCTTTTCAACAAGGTGATATCGCGCACGAAAAGCCACTAGGTGCGCATAGTAGGCCGGCGCAGGGATGGAGACGGAACGAGTACAGCGAACGTACGTGTGACAAAGTTGGTAAGTCAAGTTTTGAAGGTCGTCCGCGGAAAAGCTGTTTGAAAACAAATGTGAAAAGCAATAGGCAAGTACAAACCCTCTTCATGATGCAAAAAACGCTGTAGTTTATAAATGCACACTACCGCACAGTGATCTAGTTTCGTGGGTTAGTAGGGGAGGGCAATACGCGACAATTTCTCACCGACTGTTAACGCGTGGTGAAAGCGTGATTTCTAAGAGTGCCACAATACATGTGGAAGTAGGTCAGCATTTCCATTGGGCAGTTGACAGTGAAAACGTAACTAAATACAAAATGGCTACTACAAAGTAATATTACCGTTTTGTAAATTCATAAGAAAATGTGGAAGCCGCAAGACATTTGAACAAAACAATCCGCTTGGTACACAAAATTTGCTTTTTAGGATTACCTGGCTAGCAGCTATTCAAGTGACCAAGTGAAGCCCCCTATTTTTACCTACAAACGCTAACGTGCAAGTACGAAGGCGACTACCAAAACGTGTGGATGAAGACTAAATAGTTCGCACAAGCAGGTGCGTTCTACTCAAGCCGTAATTGGTTACATACGGCAATACTGAACAACTAACCGCAAAATACCGTGTCAAACAGTGCACCAAATAGGCAGGGAGTGACTCACTGATTGTCATCCCAAAGTACGTGGTAGTGACTGGGCCTTGAGGTGCCCTGGATGCCAGCGTGGGAGCAGAGGTAGAAGTCGAATTCAGTGGGGTGGGTGATGATTTGATCGACGGTGGTGCCTGCCGGGATGTTACCCGACTTGCCCATCTGGTCCTTCTTGTCAGCACAAAACAGTCGCGTGTGATGGCGCTTTTGCACAACAACGAAGGTAATACCTGGCTGGTAGCCAATTTCCAACCTCACACAAGCTTCTCGAATAGCACGTAGCTCGTGATTCAATACCTATCAAGAACGAAGCAGAACTTATAACCCAAGATGAACGCATTTATTTTAGGGGTGTTTAGTAGAAAACACGGTGGTGCGTAAAGACACGTGTACCAATAAAAAACGAATTGGAGGCGTAATTTCTGCATGAAAATATGTATACAGAAATGTTTTCCAACAAAATAGGCTTCTAACGGGAGTTTTTACGAAATGATTGAGTTCTGGCATGTTTTCGTGTAACCACAATCTATTTTAGTAGCGAAGTAAATCACGCCATACAAGTTAAACTGCATCATTTGAACAGATCTAACATGCGCACACACACACACACACAAAACTACCTGCCTAAAACCTTCGACTTGAGAATTGTCTTGAGCTGACCTACACAGCATCAATATGACATCCGATTTTAACTCTACCTATAAAGAATCGAGTTAAAATTTTAAAAATAATGAAGATTTTGTTGTGGGCCCCAGCATGTGGTCTCGAACCGTGCCGGGACCACGCAAATAACCCTGGCCCAACTACGCTTGCCTAATACCCGCAATGGAGAGGAAGATCAGAGAGGACGTGGACACAACAATTTACTTCAGAGCTCAGCCACGCTGGTGTCGTTGTGTCGTGGGTGGCGTTTGAGCGTGAGCATTTAAAACCTCGGATATGAGTCATAAATGCGCTAACATCCAGACCTAGGCGTGAGGATAGCTCAAGACAACTATTCATGCGAATGAGGGGGATTGAGGTTCCGCGCGGCTGGCGACATGCTGCGAAAAGGAGAACCCAGTGTCGGAGGTGGATCGGCCGGATTAAGGGATGTGAATAAGCACCATTCACAACAATTTAGATTGTACGAGCATCATCCTAAGACATTTACGCAAATGACTGGACTCACGTTTAAAAACTGGCCCTCGCTAACGCCATCGCGGTAGTAAATTATGCGCGTGGGTTTGAAACGAGTCGACCGATAGAACTGCAAGAGTAGACTGCGGACCATGGGATAGAGATCCTGAATAATTTCCTGTCGATGCGACTGAACGCGCACTGTCGCAGAATACCGGCTGGGATGGGCATCCATGCTGGCAACCACGGCTGCTATGCTCGGCTTTGTTTTATCGCCTGCAAGAGAAGTTTTGGACCATCTTTTAAAATCAATCAGTGGATTGGGAGCGGTACTTTAAAACTTCAAAAGCTACTACTGCATTGATGCCTACACTTGAGCCAACCACCTAGTTGTGTTCGACGTAAAAATTAATGTTTCGAGCTGATAACCAGGGAAGCTAACCGTATTGTGACACTGAGGAAGTCTAAATAGCCAGTTATATCTTTACAATGTGCAACAGGAATCTTTAAAAATTAACTAATTGCAATGAGACTATGGAATGGATTCTATTATAGGAAGGGGAATTAATACGCAAGATGTGATTTTTGTTGGAACTTATTGCAAAATTGGCGAAATTCCAATGGGGCATGGAGGAGTAGTGACAGTTAAATTACAACAAAATGCTCACCAGCGGGGGGGTGAGTCACGTCTGCGCCGAAGAAAATAACTGGTTCCCGAAATACGGCCGGACGGACAGCTGGCACCAGGATGGAGTTGATACCGCCGAGCTTGACGTTAATTTTCAAGCAAAGGTTCGAGAGAGTCTGAGGTGAGGTTTTGTTGACGTTTTTCGACTGAACGCACTGAGTGGCTAGGCCGAACATAATGTCACCAACTCTCTTCACCTCAGCTAGATGTGAGATGAAAATAAAAAAAATATTTACACATATAACTGGCTCGACCCACTAATCCATTCCGCATCCTGTAATTTATCAACTTCAATAAGGATACACATCGGTGGTGACTGACTTATTAAAAACTACCAAACAGGAAGAATAGGTCTCGGCAAGAGCAATTTCATATATCTGGAAGCTTAAATGTCTGTACAGTATTCGTCAACGATGGGACGTTAACATGGCATAAAAGGATAATTGAGTGATGCTTGGAGCTCACCATAAACAGGGGTCTTTCCCGGTAAGACAACCACAATAAGCTGGAGCCCAGTGTGTTGATTTTTGAGAAATCGGAACATCGGCTCGACCTGGTCCTGACCGGTAGCATACTTGCAGAAACAAGGCTGACCCAGAATCGGCATTCCGGCGTCATTCGAAATCTTCTGAAGCTGCACGATGAATTGTCTGCAGAGAGAGAAAGCAGTGCTTATGGACGCCCAATGGTAAAACATTCGACAGATTAATCCACGAAAGCAGACTGACCACTCAAGAGTATTATAATCTACAATAGTTAATTATGAACGCACATCATTAAACCTATCGGTCGTACACAGTTTGAATGCACAATTGTAGTTTTTGTGCAGTCAAAAGCACAGTATGAACATGATACTCACTGCAGCGAATCTTCTCTAACGACCCGTTTGGGAGCGAAGCAGGCGATTGCCCATGTTTTGATCTCGATGCCTGAATAGAACTGCTTGCCGCGCATATCCCAGACACCTAGTTGAGGCGAGGCCTGAGCCTTGGTGCGGCCACCGTATTGAATTTTGGGTGCAGGTATCACGCGACCTTGGATATCGGCCATTCGTGTGTTAACATTAATACCAAACATTTGAAGGTGGGGATCTGCGTTGAAATTAGCACGCTTCACCTGGAAAAAATTAAAATGTAACAGACACGACGCCACACACAATGCGACTTCCACGTTATTCATGCAAGAGCAGAACGAAGATTGATAAATTATTTCCACGTTTCTTGCACTTTAACGACCCAAATGCTTGACAGATTTTCTATTTTATAAATGATAACCAAACTTACTTCTATTTAGGACTTAGAGGATACACCAAAAATTAGATTTAGAATCATAGAATTCGAACTTTCGTTTTTGTACTTTGAACTGAAAAAAGACCGATGCCGGTCTTGCCCGAGATTCTAGTAACTTCAACGTCAATCACTGCCTAGACACTTGAGGCTCACTAAACGTCAAGACGTTACTCTTATCGGAAGACAAAGATCCCGATAGAGCTCGAATCACCAACCAAAACAGATGTCACAAGGTAAGAGCAACAGCCCAATGTATCCTAGTGCACAAAATGTTTGGACGTAAACAATTGCAAACACAACATAACCAAAACATTACAACCAATTTAGTCTATCGTTGTACCAGCCAAACTAAAGGCGAATCATTTTACTGCCGAGCATTTGGTAGGTGAATAAAAAGAATAAACGATGACATGTTTTTGTAGGCATCACACACCTTGTCGTGTCAGGAGGCCAGGATGCATGTAAGGCTATAAGAAAGTGGAAAGCATACCAGATTGTTGATTTCTTTTTCTCTATCAGGGGCGGAACGTGCAGTGGCCTTAATCATGGTGGACGTCTGCATATCGGTGAGCTTTTTAATGCACCGTTGCCCGGCAACCATATTGCAGACCTCCAGCGGGAGATAAGTGTGCTTCTGTTCTTGACCCACTTGCAAGCAAGGCAGGTTCGGATAACTAAAGAATTTTAAAAACCCAAATTAATACGAACTGCCACGAAGTCACGATCAGTGTCTGATGAACACTGCATGATTACAATTTGATTGCTTTAAACATCAATCAGTGGTCGGCGGGATTACTAGCTCGGACTAAATTAAGCTTCTAACGTCTCAATGCAAATTTATAACTGTCAGGGGACCAAAAACTTTGTCTTTATGTGCGTGTCCCGCTAGACGAAAACGGCAAAAACGCACAGCCTCCGCGACTGTGACTACACAGTGGTGCGACATATACTATCAAAATAGACTGTAAGTAGACAACAAACAGGATTACCGGATTACTTGCGTTTATTTCTACCATGTCGCACGGTCCGTTACGTAATACTTCACCATGAATATATATGTATGGTGAGGCGGGCCTGGCAAACTGACACCTAAAGCCCCTCTGGGTACCCTAGCTGTAAACGACTACGAAACACGGATCAAATGCAATATTCGAAACGCGAGCAAGTTATCACACTCCTTTGCAACGATGAAGGAAGAAGGCGTTTGCCGAGTCAGCGTCTGCAAGCACACACACACACATAACCAACCTAGGTCGAAAACGGTACGAGTTAATGACACCTCAAGCATCTTGGAACACATCAACGACCTAAAAATGTGTTCCAGAATGAAATGTTTGGGGAACCGGAAATCATATTTCTTAAGGTTGTGTAAGAAGTAGATGACAAAGTTAAACTATGCGTACGTACACTTCAAAATTAAAAAAAGTACTATGGCAAGCCCGAATTTTATGCAAACGTTGGAAATCATTATCCAAATTGTTTTGAGTTTTTTTCGGACAAAATCATTGCATGTCTAGAGAACATGTAGTGAGGGACTTGATCACAAAACTATGTTGACCACAACTTTACTTAGATTAGAATGAAACAATCGTGGGATGGCTTGAAAACGCTTCGCACAATAAGGCAGTTAACGTCTTCACATTACAACGGATAACCAAAAAGTTGACTTCCAGCAAAGTTACACGGCACTTTCTGCAGTTTATCTAGCCTGCTACAACTGGACCAAGTTAGCAATGATGCTAACCACTGAGCAGACTAATATAAATCGGACTCCGGCTACTGGGAAATCAGTAAAGCTTACTTGAGGACTATCCTGTAGCGATCCTGAAAGTACTTTGCAACAGTAGACTCTACGGTTGTTCCTGAATCAAGCTGGAGTGGAAAGGACTGCGCCTGTGCTGAGCGTCGAGTGACATTGCAAACACGATACTTTCGGCGCATGTTCCCACAATGAGTGATTTCAACCTTGAGTCCTTGATTAAAGGAATTTGAAAAAGTGTGAATGCGCAGCCATAATATATAAGACCCAACGTTTGGATGAATGATCCGCGCCAATTTAAGGGATGAAGCATTGTCTACCACAGCATTCAAGGGGGCTTTAGAAATACTGACTTTGCAGAGAGGAAGAGATCTCTTAGACGCATTTTTCTCGCGTATTTACTCAAACACTATGCTGCTATCGCTTACAACCCAAACTTTAAACCAAGAAGGTAAGGGACCAAAATTAGTGTTGATAATCACTAAATAATTAATTCACCCTTAATCTCCTTCGTGAATTTGACACGCTGGCTGTCTGTGAGGGGTCGCCGTTGATCATTTTTGTCAGAAATGTCGAGAACTTCGCACATGAAGTCGATTACCGACTGGGCTTTGTAAAATGCCGTCGCGGACACTGTAAAGCAGAAAATAAAAGTACACTGACGCGAACACTTGCGATCTTGTCACCTTGTAAGGTTACGCGCGCGTACTGCGCACATTTTTTAAAGCATCAAATGAAAGTTATAAACGTATGGTACCGACCATAAAAAGCAAGCCCAATTCCTTTCGGCAACCTTAGGAGAAAATAAGGATTCAGCAATTACGAGTAAAGACTACGAATGTAACCTCACTGTTACTCTGCGTCCTACCGTCATAAATTTCGAAACAACCAACTCAAAATCCTGACCGCGGACTCACCGTCAATATTAAGCATCATACGCCATTGAGATGGGCGAACACTTTGGTGAAAACCAAACCAAACCTCTCGCCCTCCACCTAGTGGGTTGTCGTATCCCGCCTCGGGATTTTGAAAAAAGGACCGACCAACAGGCGTGTAGCTTAAAAACAAAATTTGATAGAATTAGAGTGAAAGTACATACAGATCTAAGTATTTCACATTTGACCAGCTGATGTAAATCTGGTTGATCTAAAACTAATAACTTTGCGGCGAAAAATATGTACAGTTTTCATATTATCGCCTTAAAAATTGCTGTAAGAATGCACACGGCGCTGAACCCTAACCACATTTTCATAAAAATCACAGAGCAGGATGAATCAACCAAGACGAACACCGGGAGCTTCATGAGTCCGCTAAGTATGACGAAAAGTAGTGTTCTTCGAAAACGATGTTCAGCCACTAACACCACTCATCTGATGATTGAAAAAAAAATGATATTGGAGAGTGTCGTGAATTTGTGTCATTGTAATAACAAATTATAACGACATCAAACTCTATTATACTATGCTGATATTGAATGCATGTAGGTGACGAAAACGAGTTCACATACCTCATACTAGGAAGATGCCTCATTATGACATCAAGGGAGACCACAGCATCATTGGGTATTCTCTGAATTCGTCCATCAAGTGCCTCCTCCAATGAAAACAATGAAACTTCAGAGACATGCCGAATAGCGACCTTAAAGACACGATCTTTCCCTTCTCCAGGCAAAGTAACTTCCAACTCAACACTTTCCTTGCTGATGGGCAAAGGTTCGCGTGTGTACATGTTCCGACGACCATCAAATACTGGCTTCTGATTGTAAAAGTACTTCTGATAATGCATTGAGTTGACCATTGTTTCGACGATTTCACTAGAGATAACGGAACAATATCATGATAATTGAAAAAAGGAAGTGGATGCAGAAAGAATATGCCCTTCAAAGGAGCTCAGAAACGCACAAAACAGACTATTTAAAAATTAAAAATCGATTGCACAGAAAACAACGCTTACCGATTGACACGTCTTGGACACTTTTCCGGGCTTATAACAACGTCATAGTGATGAAGAAATCCCTTAGGCACCTTAATTTCAAAGTGATTAGCCTTCAGGGCAATGGGTCGGCCTTCTGTTCCTCTCCCAGGTCGCGGAGGCGGCTCAAACAACACGCTATGCTGAGTTGGTGCCTGATGATGTCGATCGTAACCATTGCCGTTACCACCAGAGCGGCTGCCAGAGGTAGCACCACCAGATGATCCCCCAGCACTGCAACCGCCAGCTGAACAGCCACCAGAAGGAGCGTCTCCGGAAGCGCCCGGAGGGGGAGTGATTTCATTACTTTTGAGGACAAGAGAATTGCTAGCGGGACTTCGCTGTTTAGCAACAACACTTTTGCAGGGAGGAGGCGTGCCGATTGGGCCGCTGCTGCCTTCACTAGACTCCGCCGAAACTGAATTTGTTATAGAGGGGGACACTTGAGCGTGAAAAGTACTCGAAGCCCCATTGCTGCCTAGAGTGCAAAGACATTGCTTTGAAATAACCTCATTTAAAACTAAAAACCACACCCAAAAAAACATTTCACTAATCAGCAAAAAAAACAGCAGCAGACATAGGCAATTTACCATAACCCTGTGGGATATCTTGTACGCCCATTGAGAAAAGGTGTGTCGGAGGATTATACCCATTGCCGTAAAGATTCAACATCCTGCACAGGAGTTGACTACTGCGCACCCTTGATGGCGGTAGTTGAGCAATTTAAACAACTTTAATGGAATCTGGCAAATGGCCTACTTAAAAAGTAAATATCGGAAAACGTCAATGTCATCAAAACCAGATAGATTAAATAATTATGTTATTATAAAAAATGTCGAGTGCTTTATAGTGTATGTAACACAAGAAAGTGAATGACAAAAAAATTCAAAAATTGGAAAAACTCTGCAGAATCAATTAAGTTTGATTTATTTTTAGTTCGCAATAATAAAACCATTAGTGAAATATTATTTAAACTTGTACAATTACTCTATGGTGACAGTAAAACTTAGAATTCTTTGGCAAAATTACCAATGTCTTGCCGCTGAGATGACTGACAGTTAGGTTGAAAGGAAATCAGTTACATTTTTCTACAAATCTTAATTAATGGAAAGTTTTTTAATAATGTGCATAATTATAAAGATTAGAGTAAAGTTCTGTAACTAGACCTGACGTTTTAAGCGTCAATAACTAATTCACACCTCTGTAATCTTTCGCTTCGACTCTATTAGGAACTTGGTTTGATTTATTTGGACGGCTCTCAGTAGATAGTTACACAAAAGCTATCCATTCGAAGCGTTGCTTTTCCTAACGTCTGTAATCTTTTTTACACAAAAATGTGGTTTACTTTGATATGTATAATATTTAAAAATTCTCATAAAATCTAAACACGCATTGCCAACACGAGTCATTACGCGTTTCACCGTGCATTTAAAGATGATGCGCAGTCTTTTCGCTGTCTGCTTGCACCTCTGTGGATTTAACAGTCATCTATACACAAAGGAAGTACTTCCATGTTAAAACATTCATCGTGATATTTCTGCATACCCTTTATTTTTACTTTTGTGGTTGTCGTAACATTACCATTTGGATTTTGTCAATGCGGTAGGCTTTGATCTAGGAGCGCCTACTTCAAGCGTACTTATTCTTCACATGGTATGTTATTTAATGATCCCTGTATAAGGAGGGCATGTATCTGTTTTACAAAGTTCTGAACTGCCTCTGAGCGTTCAGTCTGCTCGGAGGAACAAATGATTAGTAAAAAAAGTATTGTTTACATTCATTGTAAGTGACATTTGCATAGGAACTAGTGGATATACGCACTTGAACCAAAGCACAGCAACAATAGGTCGGTACTTCAAACTTTAAACTTATCCTGAACAACAAATATAACACCAATGAGTAAAGTAAACAGCAACTGTATACAGCAGATACTGTAGCCCACCACTTTTGGGAACTTTTAAATATGTTCCAACTAAACAGTACGGTGAACCACATTACAAATGTTATATACAGTGTTTTTGCTCTGAGTTTTTACTAATATGAATTGCCTTGGTAATGTTCCAAGTAGTCTCAAATGACTTGAAACTGCAAACAAACAGCCAATATTGATGTTAACTTATATAGACTCACAGTACAACGTATAGCTTTCAAAATTAGTCACGTTCATCAAATGATAAATCGCTATTTTATTTTTCATTTGCTCACTGGATGCGCGAGGGTGACGAATAACGCTATTCAAATGCATCCAAGGCGGTACATTTATGGTAACCTCATATTTGTTGCATACGTTTACTGTTTCCTCTAAATTATAATATGTATGGATTAGGTTAACATGTAGTCGTCTTTATTCTCAGGAAATTATGCGCGGTTATTCGATCGTGAGCTTCAAGTCTACATAGACTTTTATAGTTTACAACGTTATCCGCCTTTTGAAGGACTTATGATGAATTCGATGCGTCGATTTGACCAGTGAACTCGGTTATTATATGTCGATGACCTTACTGCAATGCCTGTTAGAATTTAAAGCCACTTAGCACTCGAAAAGTTACAGCAGTTCTTCATGCAAATAATTTACTATTGAAATTACAGGTCATGAAAGAGTGAGTGAAACTAGAAGTAGTGCTGTTCTCTTTGAATGTAATCATACCTTGGGGGATCTTCAGTAGGGGGAAGGGGAGGCATAGGTGCCGAAGGTAGGACACTAGGAATTTCATGACGAATATGTGGATCAGTTGCAGTGTGATAATGCGGATTGGTTGCTGTCGGAGGACACGAGGACTCTGTTGCAGGTGGTCTTGCGACAATGTCAACATCAACTTGACGGGGATATGTCGACTGTAGAAACACAGTTATACGAAATCTGATTAAACACACCATGTTGTTAAGAAATGCCTATTGTTTTTGAACTTGGCGTTAAAAATACTTTGGGATTCCAAACACTTCAAATGCATAAAAACCATAAGAGAGCGAGCTGAAAATGGACAGAGGTAGCTATACCTCGTTTTTCAACCATTCATTTCATCAAAATTGTTTAACGATGACAAAAGTCTCAGAAGCGTGGTGTTACAGTCATATTTGGCAAGTTTTTTGAACTAAAGTGAAGGTTCACCAGAACGTTATTCAAACTCCGTATTAAGAGGTTAATGCGATTAGTGACAAAAAAATTAGTTCCAAATTTAAATAGCACCCGGAATTTGTAGCTGAAACAGGAGGTACGAATGCGTTACCAACCGCCCAATCTAGATCATTCTGTTTGTAGTTGCTGGACTAAATGAAACTTTAATAAAAATTAACCCAACAATAACAGAATGACATGTAGCGGATTAACAGTGATCGCGCCTGAGTGAACCCTGGTTACCGATCTGACTGTAACAATGACTCATCCCCCTTCCATTGGTTACTGTATTAGATGCCTGTCATCCGTTCACTCATCCACACCCTAACTCACACACTTGGCTGGCGTGACGCTAATAAACGGTCGTGTTCACTGTCGCCTCTCTTCTCTCCATTCTCGGGTTGTTACGAGCTGTTAACTAGAGGGTTGTAAGGTAGTGCTTAGACCACAAGCCACTACAGGCATGTACCTACGGTTTTTAGCTGGTATAACAATCAAATTGACAACATGGAATGATGCACCAGTGTAATTCTCATAATATTTGGCTATTACCAAATGTTCATTTGAACCACATTTAACTTTTTCTTAAAAAAATTGTGTCAAATTAACATTTATCCTGTTTTTCCCTTCCGTCGCCTACAAGAATTATAAATACGGGTGCCTTTAAGGACAGTGAAATTACAGCATAATTAAGCAAAATACTTTTACTTTAAGCATTAAGCGAACTAACCGGCTTTAATGACATGACAGGTATCCTCGCTTTCTAACTTAAACTATAGACTTCTAATGTCTGGTTATTATTACATTCGACAAAATCACAAAAAGGCGGCTAAGGATTATGCCATGTATCAAAACTGTAAGTCGATGTTGATTGAATTGCTGTTGACAAGATAAGAACTGAAAACTAGACAATCTCCTGGCAGTTACTTTAGGCTGATATATGCCTACCTATACCGCGGTTCTGCGTGGAAAACTGGTGAACACATGTGGGATAATAAAAATAAAGCTCCCATCTTGCAACCTACATAAATGTTTTGGTGGACATTTTAGGTCTAATTGATCGACTTTTGCCCTCGACATCTGGTGTCTCCTTAATCTTCTGTATCGTAGATATTTTAGAAATTGCATGTCAGCCTAGGAAGTCTAAAATTGGTAAAGGTATAACGCACAGCATGACAGGAAAGCAGTTGTCCGCACAAACGAAAAAATCAAGAGAAGTTGGAAAGACTCTAACTGTGGTTATGTGCAGTCTCTATTTAAGGCAAATGAGGTTCTACGTACAACGAAAAATATCAGGTTTCCAGATGAGGCATTTAAATTATATTTCACTGGTGTGATTCCAGCATATGAGATTCGGACAAAAAGTCAAAAAGTTCAGGTGTGTAACGTTGCAGTAAAGCCTGTCCACCTCATTTATGAGCTCGCACTTGGTTTTTCATGAGACACATTGTCGGAGTTAGATGGGAACCTAAGTAGCCATGACAGCACCTCTTAAGTGTCAATACAATTGTCAGCAATGCTGCATGCACACAAGTTAGCCTTAACTGCAGCAAAATCAGTGACTTCGTGGTGTAATTTGACTACTTACAGTCGTATCATCAGTCGAAAAAATTCGAGCCAATGGGCCATTGATGCAATACTACCTAACTTTCGTGTTTAACACAGTATAAATCATGGCAGTAGTGTCAAATTTTAGTGATCGACCATATACGGTTGGCACACCAGGGAAGATATGTTCTCCTACCGAATAAGGGCATAGTTATCATGAGGTAGTAATTTCAGACGGTATTTCTGAAATAAAAGTGACAATGTACTTACGTTTTTCAGTGCATCTGCTGGCCGTGACTGGTAGGCCACCGTCTCCGAGCGGCTGGCCATAACTCTCATAAAGACTGGCAGGTAGATGACGAAGATAAAAGCGCATACGCCACCCAATATTGATGAGAGAAGGCCTACTACCCACAGTTCTCGGCTTCTGAAATGCGTTATTAAAAATAGCATTGTAACGGGTACAGTAAATATACGGCCTACTTATTTTTACTTGAAAAAAGCTTGAAAGCTGTTACCAAACATGCCAAACGTATCAAAGTAACAACAATAATTCCTCAACGGTTCATAATTGGCGTGAGCAGAAGACACGTTGGCTTTCATGGACAACCTGTGCTTGTTTAACTTAAATGCTAGGTGCTTAATTTAGATATATGGAAAAAACAATGAAAAAATCTAAATTTAGCGGTGGGTACTAAGGGTTCCAGCTAAAGCATGTGTGGTTACATCCGCAGGCACGGTGAATACCGCTAATTGACCATAGAGAAGGTACGTGTGCGGCCAATAAAAGCCCTAAGATGAGCCTATTACTTGTCCAAGTTTGAAGCATTCTGTTATTTGTGATCTGGCGAATATAAAAATGCTCATTTTAAATATAACAGGACTTTTAAAGCATACTTGGAAACATTGATTATCGAAAATCGGTGACTGTTTAATTCAGACTAGATTGGACTAATATTTACGTTTTTATGAACAATAGCGCCTTCTATAGCCAGAGCTACCGGAAATCGTAAATTTGAATTAATGCAGTAAAGAAGGTCATCAAAAGTAAGCCAAATAAGCTTAATTTGGTCAGGAAACTAACTAATGAAATAAACTATTAGTAAAGTGAAAACGAGCGACATATGAAAAATGTCTAGGCTGTCGTTGATGAACAACAAATCAATTAGATTTGAACAAGCTACGCTACCCGCAAAAGTGTTAAACACTTATACTGTTGCTTACGTCTTCGTGTTTTGAAAGACGAAAATAAGGGTCAGTCCAACGGTTAAGAACCCAGCGGCCAGAGATCCGAACACGATTGTCCGAATTTTTAGGAATTTTCGGTATTCTGATCTCTTGATCACATCTCGCCTTGAAGGCTCCGTCCCAAGTCGCGAGGTTCCAGACAATATCCGTGAGTTGTCCAAATTCACGTTTTCGTTAATATGAGCATTTAAATAGTTGCCAGGTTCCATTATTCAGGAATTGCACCAAACTACAAACAAGTTGATTTTAGACTGGCTTCATGGAACTCATATCACAGACCAGATTTCAAAACACGTAAAATTAAAACCACAGGATAATCGTTGCGTTTCTAATATGATCGGTCAGATTCATGTTGAAGAAAGCCCAAAAATTGACTCAATGAAAAAAAAATATTTTATTCAAAGGATTTACATTAAAAGGCCATTTCTCCTACATCTTCGCTGTTATGGTCAGTATGTCACAAATCCTTCCCAAGTGTAATTTTTACCATTTGACCCTGCCATCAACCTGATAGCTTCAGCTTTTAGATCTGTAATTCTTCATTGGCGTTTTGTGTTTCACAAAATGCAACTTTTTGGTTTAAAAATGTTGTGCTCCATTACTAATGAGTAAACGAAGACCGGGATACTTGGAACGCAGAGACAAGTGTGAGCTATTTAAACTTTGAAGGTAATATGGCATCCCAGTTGTGTTCGTAACGAATGTGGAAGGTGTTTCTTAAGCTGAGGATTGACGACTTTTACACTTTGCCGCTCCATTCGGCGAGGTTTGGATGACGATCGGGTTACAACGTGTAAATAATAAATCAGGCCTCCTAGTTAGCGGAACAAGATGGTGATTCCAGGCTTTACACTGGGGATACATCTGCCTGATCTGCATTGAACAAGGCCCTAACTCCGTTAAGTACCACTTAATCGTTGACATTACAGCTGTAATATTTCATGTATCGACGCATGAGAATGAACATGCACAGTTACATTCATTTAGACGATAACGAAAAGGGTTATAAATTGACGAATTTGATTGTGCAAATTATCCAAATTACGTTAAAATATCTTCTTCCTTAACAGACTATAGTTAAATTCCGTCAATAATTCGGATCAGAGTAGGCCTCCATTAGTTAATAATGAACCCATGACGCCTACCTACTCCGGGGTCAAAAGTTTAAGAATATCGGGGTCGCAGCCAAGATGACAGTAAATGAGACCATGATTCCGCAACATAAAAATTTGGCTGAGTTCAAGCTAAAACTCGTGTTTGTCTTGTCCAACCCATTAACAAATCGGCTGCCTCCGTATTTGAATAAATCCCACATCGGACCTTCAGCAAAGATTTACCTCCCCCCGGATTGATCATCCCTTCATAAAGCAACCACTGTAAACCACTTTTCCCGTTTTCATACTGGAAATATCATAATAGTAGATTTTGGTATTTGGTAATAATTAAATTTTGTGGCATATTAAGAATCCTGGGCTATTTTTTTTTAAAAACCACAAGCGACCAGTACTTTTAGGAATTAGAAGATTGTAATCCAAAAGAGTAAGATTCGTTTAATGCTCTAAATATGAACGGGATTTGGAGCTTTTGGGGCGTCCGATTTTATATAATGCCAATTTGATGCTGCTAAAACTTTTTCCTAAAACAAAGAGTTTGGTGGGTTAAATTCCACCAAAAATTAAAAAAAGTAGTTTTGTGGATCTTTAAAGTGCGATGCTAATTGTTTCCGTCAAGTATTATCTAAATTCACATTGAAGCCATCAGCTAAACAAGGGGTTAAGGTAGTCGTGGGTAGGCTTAATACATTGTTAAGACGCAGTGTCGTCGAGATTACTCAGATTTATATCACTTTGATATTATGTAATGCGAATTCGACTCTCACGTGAGTACAAGAAATCGGACAACAGTGTTTCTGTCCTGTGCCTGTGTTGACCTTGTCATCGAAAGGCCAAAAACCTTTTTCACATCCTTGTGGATATGCTTCAGCCTAAGTGCTGGGCTGAAATATTTTGACAAAATTCGGGTAAAACTAATTGTGTAAACTGAGATATTTGCTGATGGCTCACTTCTAAACAGGCAGGTGTCAAGGTTACAGCGAAAGTCTATAAAGTGTACATTTTGTTCTCCTTTCCTGTACTTCCTAAATTACATATAAATGATTTTGTCATTTTCATGTTAGATAAATTGAAACACTGAAGAAGCAAGTTACCACTTACGTCTTCAACTGAGTTCGCAACCGCCTGCTACGGTAGCGCAGTATAATCACATGAGGCTATCCGTTAACAGCAGTTACCGAAAACGGGATAATTGGGTGGCCAATCTCGACGGAGCAGTAGCAACTGGTGTTATAAGTCGCCAGGCTCGGCGCGCGCTAATGGTTGACTGCATTGATTGGTCCACAGTTTAAACCGACCCTCGAGATGCTGATTGGCGTCAGTGTTAACTAGACACTCCTTCACCCTCCAAATCAGTCCTGTTATGCTCCTCCCCCCATTTTTCCCCTCTAATCAGTGAGTTGAGAATCAATGTAATCATCACCACTAATAAAAACCTTGATTTTATAATTATAGCCACCTATTGTGGACGTTTGGATGAAGTCTCCTAGCCACTTAAATTGACAGGTTTCGCCTTTTGCTGATGGAGCGGAAACAAAACCAACATTCTTTTGACTTCATACCAGTTGTGGCAACTTAAACCAGCAGGTAAGTCGTTTAGTTGTGTCGGCGAATGACATTCGGTTTAAAAGGAAATGCCTCGAGATGTTCGTAAAGATGATCGCGTTTTATAGTGCTTACGAAAAAAGACATTAAATCGTAATTAACCTTTAAAGAACCCTTTGGCCGTAAATACTGGCGAATAGCATCTACTTAGTAAACGTACGGGCCCGGGCCAAACTGTGTATCCATTCCAGTTGCCCGCCAAAAAATGTGGCTGACATGCCCTTCTTTCATGAACTTGTTACCAAGACATAATGGGCGTTGTGTAGATCACGTAGGTGTAGCAAATCGTGGTGATTCACACCCTTAATCGTCTGTTCATGCATCCATGTGCATGTATCCTCCCCCCGCAGCTCATTTTACTCACCTGGCCACACCGCAATTTGTACTTTTACAAGTTCACCGACATTGCCGAGAATTTTCGTTGCATCTTCTAGTCCAATCAAAAACCTGACTTAATTCCTGGCTTATATCATATAAAACTTCTCGTAGTTAATCACAGCTAGTGATTCCATTTTCTTAATGAATTAAAAAATTAGGTGAAGCACATACATTGTTTTCTTAATTACCAATTCAGAGTACTTTATTTTACTTTGTAGAGTGGAAAATAAGGCAACACGCATACATTTTCCGACTTTCTCACTGACTGAATGTTAGTGCATCCACAGAGAGAACCGACCACGAAGGAACCAGGAAAGCCGATTAATTCGCATGCCTCGTTTGTAGCCAGTCTTGTGAGTAACTTAACAAGTCTGCATTTAAACCAGCCTGCTTCAGTGTGGTGGCGTCTGGAAGTAGGCTTGCGTAGGGTTCGCCGACGGGAATGTTGACGAATAACGTACGACACGAACACAAGCACTACGTGAAACGCACAGGATTGCGATAACATGTCTTACATTTATTTCAAATCCAAGTAGATTTACTTGCCGTCTCAGGCATTGGGTGAGCTTGACTTTCGCAAGCTACAACAGCCAATTCACAGAAGCTTCTACGACTCCATCTATACAGACTAAACCGACAATATTTGTGCCAAAGAATTTTGACTGCAAACTGAAGGTGGAGTAAGATTCCACAAAATGTATTCTAAGTCTATGGAGACATTTTAAGCGTATCACGGAAAGCTTCATTTGATGGGGGAGCCTTTAAACACCATAATGCGTGTCCGAATAAAGATAGTATTTGTGGACCATGTCGATTTCACGGACTTGAGGCCACTTGTCGAACGACGAGAGAACAATACTACAGAACGGCAATAGCCGTTTATTTGCCAAGTTTGGCGTGCCATTGTGGAGTGGGTGAGTGTGCGCGCGTTATGGGGAACGGCTGGGATTGGTGGCATGTGGAAACCAACTAAATTGTCGATTCAAATCACCTTCAGATACATTTTTTTCAGACATGCTTTGTCTGATCACTCCTCGTCGAGACAAGCCATTACGCAACAGTGTAACCAGTGATGTGCGTTTTTGTAGTTCAAACAATTTTCTGACTAATTGCTCGTTACGACGACGCGCTAAATGTAAATTTTGACTTGGAATAACTAATGAGTGGAAACCTCAACACAATTTGACTATACTGTCCTTAGATGGTTACTGACGCTTCGAGAAACACTGTTGATAATGACGATAATTCTCCCGCCCAAGAAGATAATACTTGGCCGAATCATTGCTGCCGCGTATGTCAAAGCTGCTGCAGATCGAAGCACTGTTCGGATTTCCTCAAATCTACTTTCCGCCACTTGTATGTATTTGGCCCATTTTTGCTGCTACTGGGAGTCATTTTAATGGTCTTTGACTATTTTAACAATAGAAGCAACGGCACAAGTCTAGACCAGCACGGAATCAGTCCCGACAACTAGTAAGCCCAGTTGTTTGATTTAATTTTTCGAAAGTAACGTCGTAAATAGCTGCAGATTCGTGACATAGGCGATCAATAATTTTGCAGTTGCATTGCTTTTTGTTAGTCTAAATTCAACATTGTATTATACGAAAGTTTTTGGGGTGAAGTGTCAATTGTATTACTCTTTCTGACACCATCTGTCAAGGAAGATATTAAGGCGCGTTTTAGTTTGCACTGGTGTAGACAGGATCAAGGTTCAATACTCTACAAATTATAAATGAAATATCGGGATTGTACTTTCTACCCATTTATACTATGGTCTCAATATGTGGAGCAGTGCCTAATCTATAATCGAAACCAGTTACGTTTCAATAAGAAAATAAAAAACGTTGCACTTTTTACATTTAGTGGGTTTGGTTGATCCCATGAAATGGTGTCTACAATTTGATAACACGACTGTTTTTTCACAAAACAGCCCCTTACTGGTTTGCTATTTTTCAACTATACAACAATCCTAGTTGGGGTAGCAAAGGCGGAAAGTCTGCCGGCCTGAACTTGTTCGATTAAAAGTGCAATTAAAGCACGTACCATAGACTCCCTTTGTAATGAATTGTGTTAATTCACGTTCGTCAACTCCGCCTGTGCACATACAGTCTCATGTTTACATGTGCGTTCTTCATTTATACCCACAACTCCGCGATCAACCAACAGCACACGTCTAATCTGTCCTCTACCACTTTTGGTTAAGGCCACCGTCAGCCATTGTCGCCACTCTTGTGAACGTCGACGATTCATTAGCATGCTCAAACCTGTGCACGGCCACACTTGCGTATTTTGCTTCTAGACCACCGTGAGGCGCCGCCACACCAAGTCGGATTAGCTACTGATACCACCCCGCTCTGAATTTTAGTCCTCATTCCGTTTGTTAGTGTATGCCAGCTCACAGCATTAAGGACTGCCACCACCAGGTTTCACACTTGCGATTTGCTGTTACACCACCACACCACTTTATCGTAGCTCGTCACGAGGCCGATCGAAATAAATGCGGTCATTTTAACCCCCCTCTATGGTGTGTTTATTGAGCGAACGAGTGTTGCCAGCTGATAGAATTAAAACCACGGCTATCCTCCTAACAACTGCTCTCTGGTAAGAAAGGTGGGATAAATTGGGTTCCCTTACAAGGCCACCTCAGGCCATCTTTAACACGCGGATTTTAAATTACGGTTTGTGGCTCATTGTGTGTGCATTTTGCAGCACTATTTTTGATTACGGCATCCTTGCAATCCTGATCGGCGGTTTCCTCTTGATAGCACTGTTCCTGTTTCATGCAATCTACAACTACCTGGCGTCAGAAGAAGTGACTCACATCACGGTGAGCAGGTGAATTTTGGATATTGCATTGTAACATTACTCCTAAGTCGATTCCATTTTCATTGTTATAGGAAGATGTGTAACGATCTGGCTCGTAACTGAATTCACGGAAAGGCACATTCATGTTTTTTTACTTGATTTGCAAGCTTAAATGACTGACAAATGCCTAACACACCTACTTTGCCTTGTTACTTGGTGGGAAAGGGTAAATGGTTTGGGAACGGGGCTGATACTCATGGGCAGTGCTTTGCCAGAATGGCTTCTCTTCCGTTTGCGAGACACAATTCTCCCGGTACACCCGCATTTCCCCGCTGAAAACAGACCGATCAAAGGGCACATAGCAAGCCTCGCGAAAACGATTTAAAACTGATGTATAGTCATTTCAAACACTGTGGTCAGAATTTGTTTGATTGCATTTCCAGTGTAAGGGCAGCGACGCACAATTGACGAACACACAGCCATAATTTGGTAATTGTGCAAAATAAATCCAATGCAATTAACGAGTGTGCTTAATCCTCAACCCGCTCAACAAGAAGTCTCTAAAAACCGCGCAGCGGCTGACCAACACCAAAAACGTGTACAATATCGTTATCTGATACATTCCTACTCCACCACACATCGCTTGGCCAAAATGTCTTGAAAATACACATGTTCGCGTCTTTCCCAAATGACTTTTCGAGGTGCATTCACTAGACTTTCATTATTTTTCATTAGAACTGAAGATATATTTCACGACATCTGTACTTTGACTGGGCTAGTGTGGCCGCAAAGCGTGAGTGGTCAAGCTCACTGGAAATACCATTATTCCACAGTTTACCGTGGGTTTGAGATTTCCTTAAAATTGCTATCAGGTATTGTCTGCAATTTGGTTGCCTCATACAGCTAAGCGGCATCACACACGCGTTGGATTAATTTAAAGCTAAGGCTGATAAATTTCGAATATCCCTACTTGGCTTTCGGTTTGACGTGGCGTGAGGCGTTTTCAATAAACTGAGACGACGTTACGGCCGCAATAACCATTTGTCCCGAAACACAAATGATTACTCGGCAAGTAAAGCACACCTGGATTTTGCATCTGCCCTAAGTTGCAGAACAAAAACGTGGTCATTAGAGCAACAAAGACCATGGCGAAATTTAGATCGTAGCAAGACTGTTTTATCGTAAAGAATCTAAAGTTCATTGAATTCGCCTAAAATAATGACAACGTCTTGTGCTATAGTAGTCCATAACAAAGTGATGGTACAATGTTACCCCCCAAATAGGACGAAGCAGACAAGAGGTTACATTTTATACATGTATTTGACGTATTCAAAAATATGTATACACAAAGCGCGAACATATCCCTCTGTACTAGTCGGAATCTTCCATTTCTTGCAATTCTGCAGTTGTTATCTAAAAAGTTGAAAATGAAGCGCTCTTATTCAACAGCAATGGCGTCGGTGAAACTGACTTCCCCTACCAGAAATCGTGTTTTCGGGTGGAGTGGATACCATGAAACTGCAATGAATCGGGCGTGGCGTCTGAAACATTGCCCAAATTTCCCGAAATTCGGTCAAAAAGCACTCACTGTTCCACCTCGACGAGCTAGGGGAACAAGTTCTGTTTTAACGGAGGCTCAGTGGTGTAGACGGTAAAAGTATGCTAGACACGAGATTTGACTTAGTGAATGCAACCAAGTACCTCCGCCTTGGTTACACGGTGATGCGCAAGAACGAGAACATATGGTGACAACGCCACAACTGATGATTCTAACATTATTCCCACGACATTAAAGAGGCAAAATGGGAAAAGTGAATTGCTGGTGCATTTCGGTCATTTTACCAGTGAGGCCAAAGCTTCACTATAGCCAAATTTACCATTAACATGTGCATTTAAATGTCAGCCGCTATTAAAATTCATAACGGCTCATATTCCAGTTCCCACTTTTTAGAAATTGATTAGAAATTTCTTTATTACCAATAGCACAGGGTAAATGACCTTCGATATTTGGCACATAAAGTCAACTGTCAGACATTTTGATTATTTAAATTTTCGACAAAAACTTCCTCATCAAATGGAACGTTTGCTCTGAAGACGGATCTATCCGAAATGCTTAAGCGGTGAGACATCTCAAAGAAGCACATGAACACGCTGAATGATCCTTCTGGCGACAGTGCATGGGCATTTCTTACGGAATAAAGAACGACCTCACATTTAAGTTTCAGCCTAGTCTGTTTTGTACGGAACATGGCAGGTCAGCCGATGCAATAGCGATTCACCTGAACGAGGAATTTTCGTAGTAGCTACTAGAGCTCCAGGTAGAATTTCCCCGCATTTAAATACCTGCTACTTAATTTAATATGTCCTTTCGCTTTTGACGTGGGATTTATAGACAAATCTTGTTGCTGGCGCACTCATACCTTTCGGCCTTTATGCTTTCGCATCTTTTTATATTCCTCGGAGATATCATCATCATCTTCTTCGTCGCAGGCACCGTGACCAACTACAGCTTGACGCTTCCGGGGCATGTGATTGCCAGGCACGAAGGCGGCGGCTTTGGGTTCCTCATTAATTCGGTGTTTTAGACGTCTAGACGCCCTTTTAGCCTTTTTTTCTTTCGTCTTTGACCACGGAGAAGACTAGTATGGGAAGGTGGAAATTATGTGAAGGCGCGAACTCGTTCAATATCCACAGCAATGGCAATAGTGACAGTTATAAACAAACAACGAGACATAAAACAAATTAATCGAGTTGAAAAACCGAAGAATACAAGCGGTACGGTTCAAGTGGCACCAGCACCTTGTAATCAGTTCGGAAAAAGGCATTAGTTCAAGTGGACCAATATCCACAAGTAAGAAAGCAGAAACAAGAATAACAATCAATAAAACTCCGAGCTATAGCAATGAAGAAATGGCGTTTAAATCATCATTTAGAATTCCTACGTACATTTGCCTTGCCGAAAGACGTGCATTTGTATTTAAAATAAGCCTATTAGGAATTTGATCTGAGCACCAAATGATGAGACAACTTCCGACACTATCTCATGATATGACAAAATAATTTGTTCTACAGAGCACACATTTTAGTTAAACAACAGAAGTAATGGCGATTTGAATGAATTGGCTCAGGTAGTGATTGCCATATCTCATAGTACTGCCCGTAAGATACAAGATTGTGATACAAAAAACAATCTTTTCTTAGGTAAAAATGGTAATGGGAGGAGTTTAGATGTGACAAAGACATTTAGATAAACTCATTAACACGGGAGCCACTTCACCAACCTTTTTGAACTTGGGGGGCGGGTTTTCCTCCAGGGCTTTTCTTTTCAGCTCCCGCTGTTTTGCAACACTTTTCTCTCTGAAATCGAAGTAAGTGTTAATCGCATTTGCACAGAATTTAACAGTAGGTCCATAACACATCTTGACTGGACGTAGGATTACCACTGAGTCTGCCCTCTATAGGCAATCAAGTACTTTGGTAGCTGAATGGTTACACAGTTTTGAAAAAAAAAGCCTAAAAAGATGACGCGGGTCAATTCACACAGAATCCATGGACATAATCTGATTTAAAAGTAGTATTAATCTTGCTATTTAAGGGGTTTTCCGAACTCCAAAATAAATATCAATCTAGTGAAACAAGGTTACGGTACCAGGGATCATCCACGAGTTACCTAAGAGGTGAGACCTTGCATTGCTCCAATAGAACGCGACAACTGCATTCAAAATGCACGTCGCAAATGTCGATTACTTGCATTAAGTCGGTTTGGTTTAAGTCATGCGGAACCTAATTACTGAGGTTCGTTATGAGTTCCCGACACTTTAAGCAAGTAGTAACTTTTGTAAGGTGTGATTTGGCAGCCTGATTAAATTGTGACTTAGAATTCGTCATCGTCAGCTTCAGCAAGTCAGCTAAAATTTCGGGCAACCCCAGAGTTAAGTTGTTGGAATCAATTCTGACAAGTGCCTTTGTGGATATAAAAGCAAAACACGCCCAAAAGTGGGGTTTAACAACTCCATGTTAATGCTTACCACGTACTAACAGACACAAACAAAGCTACAGGAGTTTTTCAGAACAATTATAATGTCGCCTATTTGTCAAGTAAAAATGACTTGCATGTCGACCATAAAAATACTCACTTATATTTCAGCTTTGACAGGTCGACATCTGGGGCAATGAAGCTGAAATTTGGTATTCCATTTAGCTCTGGCATATGAGGAAGACGTAGCAAGCCATAGGCATTGGCCAGTGCGCCAAGGTCCAAATCTGCGGACAGAGCAAGTGAGAAACACCAGGCTTATCCTCGTTGGTGGGTACTAACTAAGGTGCAAAAAGTATCAAGCCCCCTGCATAGTTGAATCTGCCAGGTACGTTATCACAAACTTCAACAGCGCACAAGTGAGCAGAAAGATTAGGTCTTTTTTAGGGACAATTATGAAACAAGGACAGGTCATGAGGTCGAGCTGATCAAAACCGCATCGAAATACAAAGTGAGCTATAGCAGTTGTGATCCCGACGAAAACCATCAAGTTCAGATAGTACAATTTACCTCGAATCTTGAACAACAGGCTGCAGTCATGTTTCCTATAGAACTGGACGAAGGAGACAAATGCCTTGATGCCTTTTTCGTAAAGCAGCCTGCATAAATACACAAAAATTCCAGGTAAGAAAAAGAAAGGGCTAAATCAGTGTTCTGAAAAGTGCATAAGGTGTGTAGGCGTACCTATCGTTAGTGCAGATTTTTTGCACTTTGAGGCGGATAGAATCAGTCGTGAATTGAGTCAGGGTTTGTGCGTCGACCAATTCCGTCAAGGTCCGTTCTACTAGAGTCACCTAAAAGTTGATGGAAAAGGAAGTGCTGCATGACCCTGTCATCAGGTCATTGAATCAGATTGCCGACAAAGAATCGGAGATAAGCAAAGTGAAATATGGGTACAACTGGGGTTCCAAATTTGTGCAAAATGAGGCCTTTAAAAAGTATGTTACTTTCGAAGTTAGACTGGGGAAGCCGCGATAACATTAAAATTATTCTCAATGTCTCCAAAGGGCTAGGTGCTAATGAGTCCATTCTAACCTTTTAGTATTGTTAATGGACATGAAACAAGGACAAGAGACGAAGTCGTACATTTTGATTAATTTGAAGGAAGTCGACATAAGCGAGTTCTGTTGGAGTGAGGAATAGGACAGCGCGACCCTGGGCTCCACAGCGAGCGGTTCGGCCACAGCGATGAACAAAGAAACTAGGACAGACAAAGGACAAAATTCTGACTTGGTCGTATTAATGAAAAAAAAAGAAAGGAAAATCCTGTTGGGCGGTGATCCAAAGCCGATAAAAAAAGAATGGAAGAATGAGCAAGAAAATTACTTTGCGCTTGAGGGCGGGTCCCACTGAATCACCCAGTTGACGTTGGGGACGTCGATGCCGCGGGCCATCACATCTGTGCAGAGGAGAACCCCTCTGTGGGAGAGGAAACGCGAAGTGAAAGCATTTAAGTGACATCTTAAAGCATTAATGGAGTCTTTAACGAGGTCGTTTCATTTACACGAACATTCGAAAATGGTGGTCTTATGCCTTTCAATAGGGTGTAACAGCACGAGAACTAAATAAGGTGATAATGAAGCAGGGATCAGTTTTCGAGAATAGGAGAGTGCACAATGTCAGGTTACCCGTCAAACGTGTTCGCACATGAGGACGGGATGCGTAGACTAAAGAACATCAATAAATTATCTGGAATCGTTTAAACTCGATTAATATGAAACGAAATCATTTGGTTGCCCTGTTTTCTCTTTCCGCCGCACCTTCGCTTAGGTATTTTGACAAAAAGACTTGTAGTGCTAGGATGATGGGAATTGATAACACATCATACTTGGGCAACAAGTAGTGCGCTTAAACGAGGTCAATTATACGGTCAATGATTTTATGAAAATGTGCGTTTACGATCTTTGGTCACAGAAATTAGTTCTATATATTTACATAGGCTTTCCGTAATGATGCTGTAGCGGATTAACAGCGATCGCGCCTGAGTGAACCCTGTTTACTGACCTGATGGTGACAATGACTCATCTTCTTTCCATTGGCTACTGTTAGCAGACGCGTGTCACTTGTTCACTTATCCACACACTTGGTTAGCGTGACGCTAATAAACAATCGTGTTCTCTGTCGCCTCTTGTTCTCTTCTTCTCGGGTTGTTACGGGTTCGAAGGTTGTGAGGTAGTGTTAAAAACAAGCCACTACAGTGCAATTACTTTACGCATTGCTATAGTAATTATTAAAGGGCACATCCGAGTAGATCGGGCACCTACATCGACACCTTCACGAGGAACATTTCTTCTGTCCAGTATAACTAGGCCCATGATAGTACCAAACGCAAAGGTGTGATTTCGGTTTGCTTTGATGTAGAATAAATTCATCTACAAAGTCACCATCCAATTGGATTAGACGACTAGTCTAAAATATTACACACTATATCACACTCATTCAGTTAAGTAGCGCAAAATAAAGGACAATCAGGGCTGTGTGACGAAAAAACGCTACACTCTTGGCTATTACAAATATCCACAATGTCAGAAATCGAAGTGCAAAAGTCGCAATGAATATGGGCGCCGTTCTCTGGCAAACAACCTCATCCGTGCAAGTAGACTAAAGACTTGGAATTAATGGATATCAGGAAACACGGAGACAATGCCCACTGTCTTTTCGATGCCAAGTGGAATAAAAAAGACGGAAGGGCAACAGACGCTTGAAGAAATGGCAATTGACCTGTTCTTTCTACCATTTTATAACATGATTTCAGAAAGCACGTAGTCCAAGCAATTGCGACAGCGTGGCATCTATACCAATGCGCGAAACATCAGTGCTTTGGAACTGACAGACCATCCATGATTGACTTACTTGGAGAGATTTCGGAACTTGGCAAAAATACTGCTCCTTTTCTGCCGCATTTTTCTGTGAAGTCCGTGAATTAATTTTGCATGGTTGGAGGAGAGGAGTCCGCCTTGAAGGAGGCGTGTAAAGTAGTCAACAGCAGCGCACGTCGCAAAGAACACAACAATCTTTTCTTCTGCGTGACTACGCAAAAACGTGATGAGTGCCCACAGCTTTTCTGCGGGGTTCACGACCTGTGAGAGGTGGAAAAGGGAAAGTATGGAAAGCATCTCCCTCGTTTGCCAATGTAAGCTTTAGGGAATTAGATGTCTAATTGACGGTTTGTTGATAAGCGAAGCATCCTCCCCCGAATTCCTCTTAGCAAAATTGAACAAAAATCCAGTACGAACAGCGGCGCGCATTAACACAAACAGAAACAAAAGTAAAATTAAGTATGATTAACACATGCGTACCAGACATTTAAAGTAATGCCAAACACTGCTAACAAGGTTGTAACTATTTTACGCGCGGCTGCTGGGCAGTTTGTAGGAATCAAAACATATTTCTACAGCAAGCGGTTCCCGTACACCAAATTGATAGGAAGACTTTGTTGTGGGAATTAAGCCAAGGGCATTAAGAAAAAGGACAAGTGCGCCAGATAGAGTCAAAAACATATGCCAGAGGCAATATCCAATTGAACTATCGACTGCGAATGTAAACAGAATGGCAGATTTAATAGTGACAAAAACAGCAGTCAAGATAGATAGCAAAAACAACCAACAACTAAACACAAAAAGTGCGACATCTCGGGGGTTCCAACGGTTTACATTCACTAACTTTCATCGATAACGATTACTTTCGCATGGATCCTGGCCAACAATACGTGTGCAGAAGTAGTCCTCTCGAACGAGGCACCATACAAACTCAATCAAACCGGACTCCTAGAATGTGCCCACAAAACACGCCTCAGTAAAACCGTCTACAACCAAGGCAACTTGTGGGCAATACACAAATGACACGACGTCAGTGAAGAAAAGACGTGTACTATTGGCATACGTTTTGCAATGTTACAACAAACTGTCATTAAAATATTTAGTTTTCGAAACTCTCCGTCATTTAAAACCATCGATATCAAGTAAATAAATATTAAATAGTTCAAACGATTTTGGAGTTGGTTTTGCTATCAAATTTATGAAAGGTCACCAAAACATTATTTAGAAGAACCACTACTTAATTTCGGCGAATATTCAACTGAAATGAATCACAAAAAGAGGTTTATTGTGAGTACGCACAAACAAGACAATGGAAGCAATTACAACTTTGGATTCAACATATGTAAGGAAGAAGCACACATACGTTTGACATAATGATACACGTAAATGTGTAGTTCTTGCAGAAAGTAACCACTGGGGACCATTATTTCCAGAATTATTTTTAACCTTACCACTGGCTTAGACTTACAACAAAGAAGTTCTCTAATGTTGACGGAGTTCTCTGCTGAAGTCCTGGTCCTGAGTTACTATTGGCTTCCGTGTCGTTTTCTCGAACAACCACACGAACAGGGTTCCGCAGACCTAACAAGACAACAAGATACTAAAACCGGTGAACATGGAGACATTAGGAATTCGCCTCAGAACACACCTGCGCGCAACAAATCGTCTAGCTGAGTGGTTTGCGTGGCTGAAAATAGACCGGTTCTGCGCTGTTTGGGCAAAATCTGAAGGATGGCATTTAACCTTGACGAATAAATAAAAAACACACACTGACTGCCTGCTTATTGCTTTTCACAACAAACGCATGAGACTACAGACACAAGGCAGTGCCAACAGGCCCAAACCGATAGTTTACCTTCAAATAACCCAAAATACTGTCAACTGGTTTAAATTGGCTGAGCTTGGTACTTATTTGCTCAGTAAGGCGATAACTTACTGGGGTTCAAAACCCATTTCAAGGAGGCGGTCGGCTTCGTCAAGAACTAGGATCTCCTAAAGAAAGGAAGAAGACAGAAATTACGACCACAACGCCTTTACTTACCAGGCTTCGCAGGCCCCGGATGAGGGGATTTTGGGTCTGATTATTTGAAACTTGTCCAAGAATTAATGGGGCTTTTCGGACTAAATCAACGAGTCGTCCGGGCGTAGCCACCATTACCGTGGCTCCATGGGTTTCAAACTTCCTTAAATCTTCCAATCGATTTGTCTTCGCCCCTCCTCCACCCCCGCCACTCAGAACAAGTGATGTCCATCGAGGCGATCTGACAGAATGGAATAAGATAGGAAGATAATAATGCAGTAATAAAGGATAATAAGCAAAAAATCGGTGTGCCGAATGAAAATGCAAGGATTTAAGGTAGAGGCGAAGAAATAGGGAGATAGAAATCGATGAAATGTAGAATAGAGAAGAGATAATGACAAAAGTGCAAAGCCAAACATGGGATTTCCAGTAACGTACCCATCAGAATGCTTGAAGTGATTCAAAAAACACTGAAGAACCTCATTTATTTGAACAGTTAGTTCATAAGTGGGTGAAAGGATAAGCGCTCCAATCTACAGTGGGTGTTTGTGTAAGGAAGGCGGAAAACCGGCATACCTCATGCTTTTTCCACTCGTTTTGACGCTGCGATAAGATCTCAAGTATAGGAATGACAAAAGCTATGGTTTTCCCAGACCCCGTGACGGCTTCTGCAGCAACGTCCTTGCGACTTAGTAGGAGGGGAATCACAGTTGACTGTACAGGGAAAGGCTGGGTGAAACCCAGTTTGTCAATCCCCGCAAGACATTCTGGACTTAGTTGAAGATCCTTCCATTGTTTTGCCATCTAGACAAAGAAGTAAATACATAGATGTTGGCGATGTCTTTAATTGTGACTAGCGCATGTCCGGTTTGTCAGGTTCACCAAATTCTGCGTGCACGCTTTGAAGGCATAATCTTAAACATCTACTGGACTACCTGAAAACCCTCAACATGACGAGACCTCCTCTACTTAGCATTCTAAGTTCATGTAATCGGTTCTTAGTAACGGGAATGAGTCTTGATGTCAATTAAGATTTGCTCCAACATGGAAAATTACATTCAACACGAAGCAATTTCACCGCATCCACAATGGGTCAAGTTTGGATATATTGTCAGAGCTTAACCCACTGTTCGATCAGCGAACCAAGCGTTTCACACCCACCATCGCCCGCATTTACAATAAGCCTACACGCCACTTCCATATCCGAATTATGCCTGGTCATCGCATTCCACGAACCCTATTAAGACCGTTCCTACTTATCAATAACCAAGACATTCGCAATGTATTTTAAGCATCCACACAAAAGTTATCTACGAGCATGAAATATAAACCAAGCTAGTCGACAATCTCCGTCCTGAACAAACTCGCAACAAAGCAATCAGGATAAGCAAGCGAGGGCAGGTGAGCAGAGTTTATTGAAATAAATGGCTAAGTATAAACCGGACTATAGAGACAGAAAAAACAGTTTTAAGTAAACGCATTTTGATAAGTGGTCAGAGTGGGGTGGTGAGGACGGAGAGATGAAAAAGGAAAATATGTTGCTGCACCAAGTCTTGACTGTAAAGGTTTGTAGACAGGATTGATAGGAATTTACAAATTAAAGGCAACAAAAGGGTTTCTAAAAAAACTATAATTTTATTCTATTCAAGAGTAAATGAAATAAAACAAGATTAAGTGATTCCATGACTAATGTTGGCACGCATTTACTCTCGAGCGAGTCATTTACGAAAGAATCGAAACAGAATCGGAGAGAGCTCACAATATGCACCTATAATTTTCACCTGGGTAGATTAGTTGATAAATGAAACGATTGCTCTACGAAAAGTAGACTACGAAAAAACGCAAAGCATCGAGTAAACTTGTACTTGTACAAATACTACCTAGGACAATACGGTAGCACGCAATTTGGTGTTTACCTGCACGTCTTCAATCAGGCATGCAGCCAAAAAACCACATTTTGCCCACACTGCTGTTGGACTACGTTTGCTAAAACAAAACAACCCAGCACATAGTAGAAGAGCTTAAAAAATAGAGATTATTGAGAAGTGAATGGGAAATGGAAAAAAGGGAAACATGAACCACCATAAAGCATATAATCATTAAAGTGATGATAAAAAATTTCTAACAACAAAAAAGGAAATTACAAAAGAAAACTTTCACACAGAATAGTAAAAGAAGTCACGGAAAGGCCAAACACGTGGGAACCATTAGGTTTACCAAAAAATATAGTAAAACATACACGACAAGCTGTGTATGGATTTCAAAAAATTCTCAAATCGAGCATTTATACCTCATACCAGCCGTATAGTGTATCAATACCATGGGTCACGACGAAACAAGACTGCTGTCAAATCAGCACACAAAAAAAGGTGAAAAAAAGGCATGCTCTGTAGGAACCTAATTATCGGAAATGCAACACTCGCATTGCAGTGTTTCCCCACGATAGTTATGGAAACATTTCAATGTGAGTCCCACCTACTTACTTTTCTGTGGGTGAAGTGTAGAGTGGTTTCGTGTAATGTGTGGTGTGGTGTGCCGTCGGATCAGGGCGCAGACATGTTTGGCAACCTGGACTCAGCCAATCCCGTGTCTCTCTGCGATCCAATGGCATGCCGGAAAGGAAAGCAGCCAACCAGAGAAGGACATGGATGAGACGCAGTATATAATGAGCGGCGTGGCCAGCGTGGCGGACTCGGATGGAAGGCGCCTGACGCGTGGCTCTGGCTTCTGATTGGTCAATAAAGCCTGTTCTGTTGCATCAGTCTTTTACCTATTGGTGCTCGGGTATTCTACATTGGTGGCAGCGGATGCGTTCGAATAACGCAAATCGAACCCCAGCCCTTTCTCATCTATGGTCAACACAGGCAA
>UXSR01000410.1:0-36100 GCA_900604375.1 Mesocestoides corti
CTCGCTACACACGGCCTTCATGCACGCACACTCGCGCGGGGCGGCTGTCAGTCCACTTCTAGCCAGCAGTTTTGTCGATCAATACGGGGTTTCGAACCCAGGTGATTATTTGTGCCACATTATTTTCACTCTCAGACAGTACTAAGAACATCCACGTCCTATTAGAAGGCCAAATTGGAAAATGTATCTTTAATAAATTCTACATTTATCTAGAAAACGGGAGAAACATCAGACGTGTCCATTTATTTGACAGCCAGACTGGGTTATCATGGGTGAATGAAATAGCACATACGACTGGTGAACATTAATATCAGCGACGTGGAGCAAAGGTACTCTCATGCTACTTTTGTCTGAACTGTAGACCTTAGTCGGTTGAAACTGCTACTAATGCGTGGGTACGCAACATTTGACTTCAAATGAACTCCATACTAAAATAAGGCTGCTGGTTTGGACCCACCCAAGGGTGTTATATGCGTGCTATAACATGTGATCTCATGCAGTGTCTAGAAAGCATTGAGAGGACCAGAATTAGAGAAGGGGCTATACCGTTAATTAGTTGGGGTCGTACACACACACACACCTAATGTTAGTACGATAGTCATTCAGTAATATTGAGTAAGCTAGCACTAGTTCATGTTTGACGTCGAACTGCTATGAACAGTATTGAACAACAATGGATAACATCTCATCCAATACCTACAATTGGTTGCACTTCTCATAAATGCCACGAAAGCCTGTAGTTGGATGAGTCTCTGAGAAGAACAGGTTTGCGCGGATAAAGAGAGATGCGATGAGTTGGGTTATATGGCAAGTGGTGTGGGTGTTTGACAATTTGAAGTGTTCACCGTTTATTTTCTGAGAACCGGTAACCTCAAACGCTTACGAAAATAGAAAAAAAGTAGTGAATTTTTGAGAAGACCGATTTGTCGCCATAGCATCGAAATTAGAATGCCGACGAGGATGACGATGATGGGCTATTTCAACTGTCAGCATCCTGCAGCCCTTTGATTTTCATAATCACAAAAATTTTGAAACCATCTGGCCAATTTGCTGGATGAAGTTAGTGGTCGTGGAAATAGTTGCTCCTGGCTTGACTTTTAGGATCAGTGGGGTATCGATTTTTACAGGCCTTAGCAGGTATGTAGCTAAGCTGTCCCGCTTCCTTTCACGATTAACATTAATGGCCCTTTAGTCTGTGCCTATTCAAACCGCGAGAAAACGTTTTGGTCGAAGTACACTTGGAGTCATCATGTTTGTGGGAACCAATCTGTAAAAAAAATCGTTGAAGTCTCAGAAGAATCCAATGACCTAAGTATCAACATAACCAGGCATCTTATCATTAGGTTTTAACCACGTCGAGTGAGGTCTAATATGCCATTTCACCTTTTAGATTTGACTTTTTGCACGATTTTTAGTCCAATTTAGGACGTTTTGTTTAATGCAAGGCCAAATATAGAAGTATATAATTAATTAATTCTAGAATGACGAATCATTGGACATTACATCGTTTTCTGACTTCAGCCAATTCCATGCCAATTAGATTTTTGCGCTAACCAATTTCAATCATCGACGTTTTGTTAAGAATTACCACGATGTTAGTCTGTTATTGAAAGCTTCTGTGAGTAAGCGCACTGTGGTTCGGCATAAAAAAAATTTTACTTGGTTACTCCTGTGCATAATGTAAAGCAAAGTCACAACTTTGTATAAAAAGACAACATTAGTGTTAGACAATCCTGGATTTTTTGTCTTCAAAATATGCAGAAGATTGCATTGTTGATTGATTTCTAAATTTCTTTCAAATGACAGGACTACGAATTACTGCAACTCCTGTGTATTTGCATTAAGAAGGCAGATTTGGTTTCGTATGAGCGAAACACCACAGTCAATTACGAAACTTTATTGTTCATATCGTATTAAACACATTTTTGCTTTCTATTAATTCTAAGGCTTCCGGAGACAGCCACAGAACTACAGTATGTGTTTTTCGTCTATATTTACTACAAAATCATGAACTCCAATGACCAATCGTTAAATCATTTGACCACGCATGATGCATCTACAATTTAAAAAAAGTGGATTTTATAGCACCAGATACTTTTTAATTATTTAATGATAATTCTTGTCCCTTCGAAATCGTTGCTTAGTCTGTATTAAGCTTGAATAACATACTCAGCATCATAGGATCCTCATGCTAATCTAAGCTTTTTAGGCCAACTTTAAGAGACTTTTATGCAACGGTGTTGGTTGGTGGTCAGTGTCGATCGCCCTTTATAAAACAGAGGGGAAGATATTGGCTTTGGTTAACACACTGGGATCACTTTCCACAGCTGAACGAGCAGCGCTCGAATTTCGAGGGCACTTTTTGAGTCAACTCATTCAGTTTTTAAGTCGGTTGAAGTTTACACGCTTTTAGAGATAGTCCCTAAGTGCATACTCTCATTTACGTCAAAAAGGTACTTATGTTAATCTGTTGCAATCAAAAGCGGATATTCCAAAGATTAAACAAACACTTGAACTCAGTAAATAGGAGCTACTGAGGAAATTGCAAGTGAAGCGTAGAGACAGCACAATCATGCACTAGTTATAAGAATATGCCATCTAAGTACGAACATCTTCAATTTACTAAGCAGCCTATTTATAGATGTGACATCATGGTTCGTGCCTGTTTTAAAATTTGCCGAGAAGGTTTTCGATGCACGTGATTTTTTGTAGCTGTTGGGACTAGGCAGAAACGCGAAGTTCGAAACGGTTTGTGAATAAATAAACTAACAAGTTTTAATCGCCTTTGGGCTTATAGTCTTTTTTGGGCACCTAGTTCGGAATTTTGCAGTGCATTTCAGATATTTCGATACTTTTGACTGGTTTTTTTCCTTTGTAGTGGACTGACAGCCACCTCGCGTGAGTGATGCGTGCATGAAGGCCCGTGTGTAGCGATGACTCATCCCCTTTTGTTATTGATTTTTGTCAGCATTCGTCTGTTACTCACGCGTACTCATACGCAGACAAAGTCACTTGGCTGGTTCGACCCTAATAAACGGTCGTGTTCTCTGTCGCCTCCGTTTTCCTATCCTCGGGTAGCTACGGGCTATTAACTAGAGGGTTGTAAGGTAGCGCTAGATCCTCTAGTCACTACACCTTCACACTGTTAGTAAGCAGCTTAGGATAAATTAGTGGGCTGGACAAAAAGACCCTCATGAAACGCACGGGCTTCACATAACACACAATGGTCTCTCTGCAGGCAGAATCATTGCTCCCCTTTGCCTAGGTTAGGTGGGTCCACGTTTACATTATTTTTGTTCCTCTTGTGTAAAGCTACAACACACGGGACATACCACTTTTCAAACGTACTAATTTTCCGAGTTACCCAATCGTGACGCTAGATACCTTTAGAGGGGATGAAATTTTTACAAAGCCTTAAGTATGGTTAAGTGCACTATTAGATTGATAATACTTTTAGGGTTACTAAATTTGTCTAAGTCGTTGGGGTTTTTAGTATCAAATCAAGTAGGTACGCTTTGTAATTAATTGTATTTAATAAAAGTGTATTATAAAACACTGCTTTTTCATTACAGTTAAAAAATTCGTTCCTGTGTGCGAATAACGAAAGGCGAGCTTCTTAACAAAACTACTTACCTTGGTTCTACAAAATAAAAACCTACAGAATGTTTCATTATTATCACATTTTTTTTCTTAGACAGGCAAGTATCATAGTCAACTAGTAAAACCATGATGCAGTGAGTTGCAAGATTTAAAATTTTACCTTCTGTCACTTCACATGTGTTAAAATATCGAAATTATTAATTGTGCTACCATCTAGCTTTCGTAAATTCAATATATGTGTAAATATTATTAAAAGAACGATGAGGAGGTGTACACTGAAATGATTGGTCCTAAACCAAATGCAAACCAATCACTTTTCCTCAATGTTGCAAATCTTATTAGCCGTTTTTGCGCTGGGAATCTAGTCAGTCTTACATGGTAGAACGAACTCAAGTCGATTTGTTTTGCACTTCAGCTTTAGCAGGACTGCTAGCACAATCGGCACGATTGTGACTTCACACAGAATGAGCCAATCCTACAATGCAGCAATTCGTATTGGCTTTGTATACCTACAGTTAAGGCATTGCGAATATATCGTAGAATATAATCGCACATTCTTAGAAAAAGCAGGTTTTTTTTGGAAAAACGCTATGCATCGAATCCTGCTCATTTCCTTCTGTGTGACCACTCCTTTCGCTAGGGCCAACGATGATCCATTGTCGGAGAACAGCCGGGATCCTCCTTCACTCCCCCTATTTCTTCGACAAACCTACAAAACTATGTCTGAATTCGCGTTTGATTTCGAGCGGTACCCGTATGATCACGAATTCACGAAACGGATCTTTACCGAAGGCACGCCATCTCTGTATGAATTTCTCGCCATATTCCTGTAGCAACAGGCCTTATTCTTTTCCGTCATGTTACTAAACCCCTGATCTATGTAAGTTGGTGCTGAAAGGCCTATTTTCATTTCTACCCAACATCTTAGCAAAATCAAAATAATTGACTGAAAATATACTCAGTAAGAAAGCCTGTGTTTAAAATCACACATAAGTACCTATGTCAACTCCCAAATACATGTGATTGCTAAATAATGACGAGAAAAGCCTTTTCAAATTAAGATAAAAATTCGGAAGAAGAATTATCAATTCTACGAATTTCATGAATGTTAAGCAGTTTATAATGGCACACCGTGAATAAATAACGATTTCTCACTTTAAGTAAAGCAAAAAATTGCATAAATTCTACAAATCTTCTACAAGACACAAAAAAAACAGTATGCATCTTTGCACATGGTTTTTTGTTTTGTACAATGCAAAGAAGCAAGCAGAAAATAAAGTCCAAAAGATCAATTTATTCAGTCGCATCATTTTGGTACATTGTGATATACCTGGACTTTAAAAGCATACCAAAGTATGTGGACATATCTACTGAAGATGTTATGGTAATCAAATAAATTACGTTCATCCATCACAACGTTTCTTAGGGTTATTTTTAGTGGGACGCTAGCAACATAACTTCAAATTCTAAGTCTTACGTGACTTCCTATGATCAGCAAGTATCAAACGAACTTGCCACGCACGATTTTCCTGTTTTTAGACTAGGATCATTGTGTATTAAAAACGAGGACTTTGTTGTTAGTTTCAAACAAACTTTTTTTCCAACATAAACTGCATCTCCTGAGGTAATGTTCCTGGCTCTAAGTTGAGTTGGTCATCTAGGGACAATCTGTATTTAAGGAAAAAAGTTCAAGAAAGTAGATTTTTGTTCTTTGTTAGATTTATTTAAGACTCAGTAGCTTGATGTTGATCCGCATTCTCTGGATTGGAAGTAGACTGAAACGATTCACAAAGGCTATCATTTTTTATAACTTCAAAACTGTCAAGTAGATATTATTCATCAACTGCAAATTCTAAGTTGTATGCAACCCGGCCCTCCCTAAGCTACCTTTAATAATAACCTACCTACCTATAATACTATAAAACAAGTTGGTTATCATCCACAAGCATCCCCTTTACAGGATATGCAGGGTTTCAGCGTGTTTGTTGGATTGATTTAAGTCAAATCACGGCTACCAGATGAGATAAATCATTTGTTTAATTCTCATTGGCATGTGCTGAAGTACAAAATCCACCTGAATACTTTACAATAAAAAATTCTACAAAGAGATATACTACTTTTGCCAAATTTCCTAACTTCTCATTCCCCGGTTCCATAAAATCAAACTAGTGAGCTAAATGGCACACAATTTTATGCCCTTGTAGTCCTGTACATACCATGTTGGAGGTTCTACCGCGTCCTGTCAATTAGTCTCTGGTTGCTCCTGTTGACATTTTGCCCCCGTGAGTCTCTTAATCTCTGATCAATTTTAGCGACTGGCAAAGTGGGCGGAATTCCGAGAGCCTGACATCGAAAAAGCACCCGAAGGAGTTTTTAGGTCGTTGTACTACTGCTTTGTGACCGTCTACGGGGCCTACATCTCGTGGTTCAGTGGTAAATACAACTTCATTCAACAACCATGCGAAGTGTACACCAACCAGACTAATTTGGGTAAGGTTTGTGCCTATTTCTTTGTCCTCATACCACGAATGGTTTCTTAAATAAAAAATGTGCAAAATGACTGACTTCAGCGTCAGTAGGCTTAAGAAATTGTACACTTTTGCATGGGATTTCATGGCAAGACATTTAGCTAACTGTTCCTAACTCTACCGACATCCTATAAAGATATTTTAGTAGGTTGTAAGGAGTCTTTTTTTGAGATCTGTCCTAGCATCAAACTTTTAGGCATTTTACGAGCGGTTGAGTTATGTTTGCGAGTAAGGAATCAAGGATTTGTTTAAGAGGTGGTGGGTAAATTTAACATAGACAATCATCACATCAATCTGCGGAAATCGTAAAAATGGACAGAATTTAGTAAGCAGAGGCCTTTAAAGTCAAACCCGTGTATTTGAAACTACTTAGGGTTCAAATTGCACTTAAGCAATTTCAACGAAATTTATGTAAGATGAAGCAACTGGAATCATCATGTAACCCACAGATGTTCCGTGTCCAACAAAACTTTTTTTCACGGCCAAACGCCTCCTGGGCATTAATATTGCTCGAAATTCCTCTGGTTCGGATTAATTTACCAAACTTGCTCGCATCTCTGTGCATTTAAAATGAAAATCTAAGCGGGATAATGTTTTCTGCTTAATCAAAAGGATCAAATTCTCTTATTTGTAGAGATTTACTTCAGCCGGCCAATACCTTCCGATATTCGGAATCTCTACTTAATTCAGCTAGGCTACTACTTGTCAGGAGTCTATTTGGAATTGTACATGGACAAAAAGAGAAAAGATTCCACCATGATGTTGATGCATCATCTAGTGACGATCATGTTGGTATATGTCTCCTACATTGCAAGGTATGTTTTTTTCACATAAATTTGTAAAAAGCAAGAAACTGAACTTTATGTTCTTCAAATCTCTCATTTTTTAATTTGTATAAATTGTTGAAGTCATCTAGCATTCCTTTCAATCCCTGTTTAAGGCGGTGTTCCTTGATATTAAAAAAACCTGATTCCGATATGGACAGGTATTTTGTTGTGCGTTTATGGGTAAGCCAAACCGTTAAGTGATTTTAATGAAATTGTACCATTCTCTCCATTTTTGTGCATCACACAAGTTTGATTAAGTCCGATATGTTTCGGCGGTTTTGGCAACGAACCCTTAGGTTAATGTTGTTTCGTTGTAAATTACATATTTTTTCCTGCTTTTTTAACCAATAAAAAGACAGGCAAATCAAATTCCTACTTTCTAGGTACTACTACCATGGTTGCATCGTATTCTTTCTGCACGACATCTCTGATGCGATTCTAGAGACGGGAAAGGTGTGTGTCTATATCAACAACCGTGGAGGTAAAAAAAGAAAATGGGGAGAATACTGTACCAATGTTGCCTTTTTCCTTTTCACCGTTACATGGTAAGTTTGCACAAAATCCAGTTTATAAATTAAAACACGGTCACGGGTGTCTTGATACTTGTCTTCAGATCTATGTTTAGGGGATTTGATTGAGTTTAGTTGCCACTTTTTATTGATTGATTATTGGCAAATTTAAAGTGACGACACTTGATTGCGGTTTCATGGCCTTTTTCACGAAGTATGTGACCTAACACATGAGCTTGTGTTCTGTTAGGTCCAAAGCCTTTAAGAACTTTTAGTTTAACTTTCCAGAGTGATATCTTAGCAGATAGTTCTACTGGGGCCGATTTCGGGCACCTTTTCCGCCTATTTTGAAACACAAGTTTCTTTACAACATGACTGCAGTAGTCTCCACAAATCCTGAACACCAGTGAAGGCACTTTTTTGTCTTTCATTTTACACTTCTCACGCGATATATTAGCATTAATATTTACTCTCGTGTCGGTGGTTTAATCTCAGCTATTTTACACAGCGTCCTGCATTAATGAGGAACCCATAATTCCCTCGTAGCCTAGGCAAAAGATAAGAATCCTGGTTACTCGGACCTCCTTTTAGTTGCCTACCGCGGGAGGTAGGTGATTTGTATGCAATGTAGTCACATATTAAAAAACTTGAAAAGTCCTCTTCTAATTGGTTTATGACTGGTGAGTATAACACCGCGAAGCACGGTAGATTGGTCCCTATTCCACACCCAACAGCTTAGTTCTTGCCAGAGGAATCGACTAGCAAACGAGTGTGAGCCACGTGGCTCTAGTGTCAGTTGTGAACTTTAGCGCGTGCATGCACACTAAATGGAAAATTTGTATTTCATGCGTATGGTTTCGAAAAATGCATCGTTTAAAAACAGGAAATCCTGCGGACAAAGAAAATGGTAGCTGATTTTGTGTGTCTTAGTCAGAGGATTGTGTAAGCTACTACCTTATTCATGTGTGTGGTGAGTTTTGAAAGCTTTCCATAATTAATTGGTTATATGTTTACTGGTACCATGCAGACTCTTATAGTCAAATTCACTCAGTTTTGTTCATGAATATAAAACTGAATAATTGGAATATTTGCAGGCTCTGTGATTGTGATTTCCAAAGAAATTTCAGTAGAATTAAGGTGCTCCCATTTTAGCCTGAACATTCCATTTGAAATAGGATTCGCAGAAGGACAAAAATTGGTTGCAATTCCACATATTGGCACAGCAAAGATTGCGTATTCGGGTGGGGCTTCACGTGTGCCATACCTAGCAAATGATTTGTAAAGATCTAGGTACACCAAATATTCCTATAGTAAAAATGGACTCTAAGTACAATGACAAATGTTTTACTCATTAAAAGTGCAGATATTTTGCGTTTTGGTCCACCCAAGGTTCTACTTCCGGATCTACCTCTATCCAACTCGTCTTCTTCATGCCTCCAACTGGTGTGCCTACATCGTGAGGAATACCTGGTACCCTCGCTTATATTTGTTCTTCAATTTTCTCCTCTGGTCACTCTACGTAATGCAAATTATCTGGAGTTGTGTGAGTTACTTCTAACACTTCCAGCCAATCATTTACAAGTGTGAAGATCTAAGCCCGAGGGAACTGATTTTTAGTCTAGGCACCAAAATTTTGTTAGGGAGCATCAGATTTAATTCTCTAACTTCATTACAATATACTGAAAGTTAATTTAATTATTGCAATGCAGCCACAGTGGAGAAAGTTGCCCTTGAGATTTTATCATCAAAATAGCATTCTTTAAAGCCACATTACCTGGCACGACTCGCAGTCCATACGCCACCGGTAACACAAATCTTTTAATTCAGTCGACCAGGAGTTAGAGGTTCACGGATAATTTTATTCAGAAAAGGGTTTATGCGTGATACAAACATTATGCTTACCCGTATGAAACACTTGCAATAATCTTCGCCTGTTTTGCTTTCGTTTTTGGTCAAATAAACATCACCACAGATACATTTTGCCACTGTTCCAGTGTTTGTTTCAGCGATTTAACCGCTAACTTTTCACTCAAGATCTTTCTTAGTTTATTTGTTGATCCTAATGTTTTCGAAGCTTCGAAATTGCATTTTCATTACATGCTATGATGGGTGGTTTCAGTGAAATTAATTTCAGATGTTTTCTATTACGAGCTAAATCCCATAGAAATGGTCCGTTGATCTTCGAGTTGGTACTCGGTACAAAATGTGGTACAGCACATGTTATTGTCCTACCCACAAATTATCCATTCTCTTATTCAAGTACCTACTTGGTTACTATAAACATGCTGAAATGATGTTTAGAAGTAAATGATGCACTGTACTTTCTTAATAGCCCAATTTACCAGGTGCATTTCGAGGCAACTGATAACTATCCTATAGGAAACTTAAGATTTTTGTGCGCATACTTTTTGAATCAAGATTGAAAAAAATACCTGCATGACTCTATAAAAAATTTATAAAAGATTTGATAAGTTTAAATCAACGTGAATACAGACTTAGTGGAATGTATAAATGACATGCACCAGTAATTCATCATCGTAACGTGGAATAGGAAACGGAGCTTGGCAAATTGTCCTCTCGCAGTGTTATCTTACACAGTAAAATAGTTGCCACAGGCAGTAAAAGTTGATTTGGAAATATTTTTGGGCAACGACAAGCCTTGAGTAACCTCAATGAGCCCAAAACCCCGTTTTTTGGTAAAAAAGCCTTAATTTCAGAAAAAAACGTCCTCTGTGGACAAGCCTAAGAACATATCACAATGACACATCATGTCCAGTGTGTAGGTGACTATTTTTGTGTCGGTATTGTCAGCATCTCCTATGACAAATTGAGGGGGCCGCCTCCCGCACTTCAAAGTGTATAAGAAACGAGCTCGTACCAACGCCTTTTGAAAAAAAAATGTTCCTGTTCATTGCTCACAATGAGTTTTTCACCTTATTTCACATTAATCAGATAATCTAAAATCCTTTGGATAATATAAACTACGGCAGTATTTAACTAGAGGTTCGCTCTGGGAAACACCAGCCTGAGCCGAAACGCATGAAACCACCGTCCAGTCGCGTGGCTCTTAAGCCATTTTGCACTTTCTGATAATTCGCACTAAAACGCCTATATTATTTGTGGTTCCATTAGTCGTGAAAGAAGTTAAATTTATCAGTCTCGATATGGCTTAACTCGGAATTTGCAAATTGACTTATTTGGGAGTTCTTTTATGTCAGCGATTTGGGCTCTCGATCGTCTCCTTTTAGGGATTCTGTAAACGAGTAAGGCTTGTAATTGTGTTCGACTACCTCATAACCCAGACAGCTTAAAAAAATAATATAAAGGCGACACTTAACTTAGATGCAACAGCTTACCGTATTTCTAGGTATGATTTCATATTTGTATAAGCGTGTGTTAGGTATAATTTTTACGGTTCTTTGTGGACAATGGGGATTTGCGGCGTGTCAGACCCAATTAATGGACATGGCGGTGGGTTCAAACCATCTTAAACTGTTGAGTCATTATAGACGTCTATCCACAAGACACCATGTATTAAATTTGGCAACCATGAGTCCTAAATAAGCAGTAATTTTTTGCATACTGTGAGTTCTTGTTTGGCATTTACGCGCAGACTATTAGTAGACCTGCTTTCCATGTTACTACTAAAAACTTAAAGAACACTTCTGCTTTAGACTTATTCAGTCGGTTTTGTTTTAGTACATTGTGAAGATGTGCATTCGACTACTCACAGGCAAAGATAAACAAGTAGAAGACATTCGGGAGCGAGAAATGGCAGACTCCACAGGCCAGTACATGAATGGGACCCGCTTGTCCAAAAAGGCGGACTAAACCAACCCCCTGGCCAGCCAATCAAACACGTGCCAAAACCTACGCTTATTATACAACATCTTTCGCTAGAGCCTATTGACCTACTTTTACTGTCTTGTGCAAACCACGAATATTTTTATTTTACTGTAATTAGTACCATTTCCAAAACAGTTAGACAATGTCACTAACAACAGTTTCAACAATTGTTGTCCTAAATAGCGTTTTCTATAGGCGTCTTTTTCACCATACTCATTGCACGTTCGAAATGCAGTGATTTGAGTAAATGGAATGTGAAAAAAACAAGCGAGCAACCAGTAATGGCTGAAGACTTGTGATACTGAACTACCAAGAACAGTCCCTAAGATAAGTAGCCTATCTATAGCAAATGCCGATGGCCACTTTTCGAAAAACTTAGCTATTCGTTGGGAAATTTGTTCCAACAACGACCACAATAGTTTGAAAGTCAGCATTTAACATTACTTCGCTGGCTTGCTTAAGAATAAATCAACATTTTAGCAAGGGTCTTTCCACTGTAGACACACATAGTCGGCGGATTAAAATAAGGGCATTTAGATGATGAGGCATCGTCAACTATCTGGAAAGTGAGACAAGTTCAAGCAGTGGCTTATAGGTTCATTTCGAAAATGTCCCTTTATGTAGCCGCGACTCATACCTTTTAATACTGACCGATGCTTTAATCGTGAAGCTCTAAACTACTATTTAGACTCCCTTTCATTAAGTTAGAGGTTTCACAAGTGACTTCAAGTGAGAGCAGTGTTATGTCGCCCGAATTGGGCTTCTTAGTAGGAGTTCAAGAAGAGGTGCCCGTTCTCTCCAGTTTCGAATCAGAGTGTAAGCACTACTTCCAGCTCCCTAGATATAAGGGCAAGTTAGTGAATTAACAAAAAATAAACGCGTGCAAAATAACGCAGAATCGGCCCCTTAATTGCCCCCATTGACACAAAAAAGTTGGAATCACTCAAAATATCAAATAGTTCTGCTTAAATTTATTTCAACTAGACGAGTCCATTGTAAAATGAAAAAAAATTGGTTTGAGCTCTTTTCCAAGTCAGAGACACTTTACACGGACCCGTAATTTTCCTGCCATTCGTGGTATTTTTTTGCAAAGCCACGGCCAGAGGGTCTTGTCGTGCGAATAGCCGCTTCGACATCAGCCGACGTGACTGATTCCAAGCGTAGATCCATGCATTTCGGTGCTGTGACAAAATAAAACAAACACTAGAATTCAGAAGTGAAAATTATCTCATTAAGCATGAATCAACTAATATCAAAACACGCATTTCATTGTGATGTAAACATAATGCCATGTTTTCATTTTTAGAACCTAATTTTAAGTTAACACACACGCAAGTAATTTCCTTGAATCTAGCCTTTAACCTATTGCATATTCCGATGGATCAAATTGTTGTCAAGTTAAGTAACATTTCATAGATTTAACTGGAGACTGCTCTAAGCGAATAAGCATTCATACTACTATCGACTGCGTACACAAAAAAATAAGAAAGAGGTTTTATGTGAAGTGTTCACAGTTTTGAAGCTAATTGTGCGTCACACGATGAAAAGCCCTACAGGACCAAATGGGCTTCCATTCTTGCACAAAATTCCCTCCTGTTCTAGAAATAAGTCTCCATTCCTCTGTACAGGTGAAAAGCTACATTTGAAAGCACCGACGATGTCTTATTTAGGCAGAACGCTACAAGTCTGCATACTGATCTCATAAAAAGTAGCAATGTTAGCACAACGACAAAGCTAGTAGATACTTTAGAACATCGGTTTGCTCATCACTTAAAATGGAATCGTAAACAGTAACGGTATGAACCACAATGCAGGCAACGAAGCCTTGATTTGTGTTCAACTCGCTGTAACCTCGTGTCAGCTCAGCAAAATAAGAAGTAGCAATAGGCGTAATACATTAGACCGGCCGCTTTATCAAAAGACATTAATTTGACCAGATGGTGTTTTAATTTACTAGCATTTGATGTCTGCACTAAGGCACCTTAATGGGAGATGGATATACAGACCACTAGAAATTACTCCTCACCGATACCAAAGAATTGTGAAAGATGAGTTTATTTTTTTTCGTGGAAAAATATGAGACGCTAAAACTGTCAATTGCCGTTTTTTTTATAGCGGCTAGCATAAAGTTTAACACAGTGTTGCATCATTTTTGATAAGCCTGATTGGTGGTGATTGCAATTTGAATTTCAAACAAAACCTTACTGGCTGAATTTTCGTTTATGCCGTAAGTCATTGAGATGCAGCTGGTTTAAGTGTGAAGAAATGCAAAAGTCGCCATTAACTAAATTTGCCTTACATGACTATAGCTTCCTGAATCACCAGCAAGCCATCCTATTTCAGACCCATTTCAGAGCAACCTGCTTTAAAGGCAGGTCAATGCCGTACTCATTTTCAAAAAAAACTGCTAATCGAGCTTACAAATACGGACGTAGAACAAAATTACCTTCAGTGTTCCTCGTGTCCTCTAACAGAGGGAATACTCTCCTGACCACGCTCATAGCCGCTTCCTTACAAACTAATCTAATGTCCGATCCGGAATATCCCGCTGTCAACTAATTGGGCAAATAGGCGTAAATAAGCAAGCATTTACTTCGGCCATGTGCGCATAGTCTATATTTGTCGTTAACTCTAGAGACCCAGAATTGGACCTCTTTTGTCTGGGCGGCAAAAGGTTTTCGAACATTCTTTTCCTGGCATCGGAATTCGGCAAATCCACCAATATTCGTTTTTCTAAGCGCCTCAGCATTGCGTGATCAAGCTCCCTTAAAGTAAAGCACGATTTATTACATTTATTTTAAAAAAGTATGAGTATGAATATGCTTAAGAGTCCTACCATGGGATATTAGATGCAGCAAGCAGGAAGACCAGGTCGTTGGATTTGGCCAGCCCATCCATTTGAATAAGGAGCTCAGTTTTCATTCGCCTAGAGCCCTCGTGTTCACCCTGGCCGACTGTGCCGCCACAATCAGAGCCCCTTTGGGACATGAGAGAGTCCAATTCATCCAAAAATATAGTAGATGGAGCATGGAATCTAGCCAGTTCAAAGAGGACCTAATAATATGTAACCCGAAAGTATTCTCGTATAACTTTTTTTTCCATTGTTATTGTTTAAAAGTGTGCTAATGTGAAAAAACGAGTCTCACAAGTGTGAACACTAAGAAGAGGCATTGTGAAGTGTCTAATCAGCAACGTACTCGAACGAGTTTCTCCGAGTCCCCTCGCCACTTGCTGACAATTGAAGAAGCCGAGATGTTAAAAAATGTTGTTTTACACTCGGTAGCGACTGCCTTCGCCAACAACGTTTTTCCTGTTCCTAAACGTGGAATAAGTGCAGGAAATGTTTTAGATAAGGTCCACGTGACACCATTGTTGAACCAGGAAAACGAGAGATGACAAGGACTTCAGCTAAAACCACTCGCGTTTAACAGACCCCACTTTGGGATTTAAAGGCAATCCCTGCCCACACTGTTACTATAAATCACTAAGGTCAAAAACGTTGGTCCACTAAACATTTGCTTTTAATGCTCGTGGCTAGCTTGATGCATACTGGAATAGTCGAACCTTCAGTAAAGAGATTCCAGAAGCCTATGAAAAACGCATAATGTGTTGCTACTGCCTTGATCTTGCCAATACCCTCCTAAAAGTATTTGAAAGTTCTGACCATACCTCTAAGAAAGTCTTCCTGGCGCATCAAAAGTAACTGAGACAACTCACGTACTGACACTATAGCTGCCGAATGAGGAGTGCGAGAAGACGCCAATCTCTGTCTCATGTACATTCCCTATTGTCTTGTGTATTAATTCTTACCATAGGCTACAGTACCAACGACAAACTACTTACGAACCAGGTGGTCCGTAGAGAAGAAGACCCTTCCAAGGAGAAAGGATTCCGGAGAAGAGTTCTGGGTACTACAACACATTAGACTTCACAAAATCCTCCTCTTCATTTTTACATGTGTATTTAGAAAATGTTTAGTTAGAAGTATGGTACTGCTACCCATCCTAAAAGACTATTTAGATAATTTTGGAAGTGGTAATTGGTTTAGGTGGCATTTCTAATTGTAACGATACGGGCACAATTGTGTCTCATAAAGGAACTGTTTCTGAGCGTCAAAGGCTCCTCATAAAATCAGGTGAAAGTGTTTAATCTAGTCACCTGAGAATATGGTGAGGCACCAATTATAGTACTACTTTAATCAACATGTATTAAATAAGAATCCGCCTTACTGCCGTATTACAAAATGACATTCATTCAAGTGCAAATAAACATGGGCACTAAAAAGTGTCATACAGGATAGGGTTAGTTTACTTTGTTGTAGACCCCAATTAAAGTAGTATTTCGAAATTTAAAAAGGGGCTTAAACTGCTAGTTGTAACCCAAACCAGCACTAAAGTTTGTACTTAACCCTAAACTTAGCTACTCGTGCATTACAATAAATCGTTTATGAGACTATTACTATGTGTTCAAATTCATACCATTTTGGCATGTGTTAAATAGAAAAATCTGGGGCGTTCCGGATCGGTAAATAAAAAAATCGAATATGTACTAAAATCAATATATTTTAACTGCCTAATTGACTTTAAATGTTTGAGTGCCCACAAATGAAGTCGATTCTACAAAAATACAGCTTACCGAAATCGGGTACACAACGGCTTCCTTCACAAGACGCTTAGCAGTATCCAGACCCACAATATCCTCCCAACGAACGTTGGGGTTTTGAAGGAATATGTCCTAGAAAACAGGTAATCTTAAGAATTCAGTAGTTGTGAACGAGAAACAAAAGACATAAGAAATTAACTTTAGAATATGGACATTGCATAATGCATACTCTTGAAATTGTCTGAGCCAGTTCCCGCCATTCTGCTGAATAGCCGGCATAAGCTCCAAGTGGTTTGAGTATCCTTTCCTACAAGATAAATGAAAACAAACCAATTATACCACACGTTATGAAGTAATGTCATTGTAAAAGGGGAAAAGAAGACTTAAAGTTTATTAAGTCACCAGTACTCCCAATTTAAGAGCAAATTCTATAAAGAAATGATTATTTGAGTTTAATTTAAGTATGAACAGAAAGCATAGTACCGGGAGACATAGCACTTGGTGTCTACGAGCAAACACATTATATAAACCCGCTCATGGCATTCCCAGTGCAGCCTTGAAATACAAGGCTCTTACAGAATTTGGATTTTAAACGATGAAGTGAACTTTTACTAAACGAACGTTAGTGAAGCTTATTCACGAGTTGATTGAATGTCATCAATTGTCAATTACACCTGACGTTCAATATGCATTCACGCAGTGGACTACACAAGACTTGAGTGGTCAAATGTGTATAAATCGTTATATTTGCTATCATCGATTTCGCCTTTCCTCTCCGGCTGTTACGGAATGCCGACTTACAGGGTTGCAATGTAGCGCTAACGAAACCGCTGCACACATATTTGTAATGATATATCAGCTTTGCAAATATAAGCCTTTTTAAGGGATTTAACAGCGAGTGCTTCTTTAGTCATTTGGACAATACCTGACTGCACAGAGCCGTAGACACAAACTAAGTTTCAACTTATAGTTTTAAGCTGCAGAAATGAGCAAGAAATTGCCATTTATATCGGCTTTAATAAAAGAAGACGAGAATGCCTCATGACATTCGGGAGCCTTTGCTAACTAAAGAAGGAAAATCACATATGAAATATAATGTGGAAGTTAAAATTAGACCACAATTTTATGAAAAAAAAAACACGAAAACATGCTCATCACTGGCACGACTCCAGGTATGGTATAAAACTCCGGTCGAACATTTTGTCAAACCACCTCAGGAGGCTTACCTGAAATAGGGTTCCATCAGTATCCAAGCCCTTCTCTTGGATTACATTCCTTGGAAATTCAACGAGAACATCACTTTGACAGCGTTGACCAAGGTTACCTGAGTTGCCATCTCCACTTATGAATCGGCCTTCAGCTATCAGGTGTGGTGATTTGGCCTGACGAACTTGAGGCACTGGTTGCAAGGAACTGTTTTCTGGCAATTGTTTCATTATAGATTTTTGCTTAGAAGAGGTGGAACGCAATGAATAGTCCATACTATGTGAAGAATTCAAACTGATGCTTGGAAGGAAATGTTTTCTTTATTATTAGAAGAAATATGATTTACTTTCGTTTCCTTTCCCCATTGTCCAAGGTGTTATCTGTGGCTAACAGTTTTATGATGCATAGGTTAACAATTACCATCCTTTTTCTTTGATATTTTAGGGTATTTATTAAATTTAACGTAGTGGTAGCTCTCAAATTCCATCAGAACAGTATCAAGGTCAATATTATCGCAGATTACAAAAGCATCAAAATCCAAATTTGTTTCGCCTTTAAGAACTTCAGCTGTATTTACAAATCTATTGCCAAAAAGTTGTTTGTAATCATGAACAAACCCCTCTTCAGTCAAGTAGTTCATTATCAGCAAAAGCAAATTTTTCTTACGACATTGTGAACGGCAGATGTCCTAAAAGCTAAGAAGAAACTAAAAGCTACCGCTTCTCTCGCCTTATTGGCTGTACGAATCATCTGGAGATTAAGACTCATCCCAACAATGTTGAAAATTCGCCGACGCTGAACGAGCTCTGTAATTATGTAAACAAAATCAAATTTCACATCAATATGAACTAACCAAACTTATATAACATGCATTAATAAATGAATCTAAAAGCATTCAAAACACAAATTTTACACTCTTAGACAGGGATTTGTTCTGTGGGTATACGATTACATGTTCTCGATTCTTCGCTATAATTTTTGTTAATTTGAAACGCTTTACTCAAACTAATTAGTTTTAAATAGCAGTTATAATTTAATCTCGACCTGAAATTTAAATCTGATGCGATGTTAAATGTTTTACTTGGGCCTAGGTGGATCAAATTTGTGTTCAATTAATTATGATGATTTCTGCTTTGGATACCATTAGCTCTTCCAGATTTTGACTTGAATCTTGACGAAGCTCTTGCGTTTCTGAAAAGAGCGTCGGCACTAGTGCTATGTATTCATAAATAATTATTGTAACTGAAAATGGTTCACAACTTCTGTCCATAGTCTTCTAGTCGGGATATTTTGTTAGTCATTATTAAATCGGTCAAAATATCTGCATTTACGTAGGGATTCCTGCTTAGATGGTGCCAGAAAAATTAAATATAAACGTATATAATAATCATAACAGACTAACTCACATGCTTTCAGAGCGCGAGGAAATTGTCTCACAGCCGTGTAAGTGGATGTGTAGCGTTAACTTAAAGACCAAGGTTTCAAAGGAAAGCGGCTCAAAGTATTTTTTCGCCTGACGTTGGCAACAGTAATAGGAAAATATGCAGATTATTTGCGTGTTAGGCTTGATTGTTCCATTTTTAAATCCTAATTCCTTCTGATGGCAGTTTAAATGTTTTCAGAGAACGAGTATTAATCATGGTGAATGCTGGTTAAAGTGGACAAAGCAGATTTTAGAAATATGTTTTTAAACGTTCGACTGTCTTTTTTTATTCCCTTCTTAATTACAAGGCTCCTGCAAATGACTATGTTGCACATTATTATTATTATTCGTTGCAATTAAATGTATGCGACTTGTGCCCATAGGTCGCATTGGGTGAGTTAATTACGAATTGATGTTGCAGGATGAAGGCTTCGTAGCGATGCTTGTCAGGTCCTGGAGAAATCGTGATAATATTGTGTTGGGGTCTCAAAATTCTTCAAAATAGTTGACTTTATGAATTCATGATTTATGTTTATTTAACATGGTTTATCATTTTGCCATTTTTCCTAGCTACTTTGCCTCAATGACCATACTATTTACTTGTCACAACTTTATACTTTACAGTTAGAATTTGTTGTAATCTAATAATATTAACTTACATCAACTATTAGATGCAAGTCATCAATTCAAAAGCAATGCGTATCCGGATTATCCGTGGTCTGTATATTAATGGTGGGCAACAGGCGATGCTTGAAATAAGTTGAAAAAGTAAAACAAATATTTTCGAAAACAAATATGAACACGGTTTCCTAGATATTTTGACTTAGACAATCTTTCAAATGTACGTGATTGAACATGTAGTTAAGCTAATGGCGAAATGTTCTTAATGTATGATAGACGAATCACAGATATTTGGAACAAAGCAGAACGCATGCTCATGACACCGACCAAGCCCTGTGAGCAAGGAAAACTCAGGTGGTTCAAAGGCGCATTCAATCGGGTACTGGTTACTAAAAGTGGGGCTGCTTGACCTTGACTAAAAATCTAGGTATTTGTTCCTTAATCTGAGTTATTTAAATTTACCTTTAGATACATTTTGGCCAGTGGATGAACCGATGGCTGACTTAATCAGTCTAAGTCGTTGATTTAACACTGACCTGGTAAAATATTGCAATATATAGTGGAAAATTGATTTAACACGAAGTCGATGCTAGTCATTAACATCTGCGTGAAATCTGCATAATGACAGAAGACAAGTTCTCTCGAACACCGTAATGCAACTTATAAATCAAAGGCAAGCAAAATGAGTTTTTTCACAATGATTTTGCTACATTCTGGAGACAAAAGTAGTAATATTGAACAACATGTCACCGAGTAAATTTATTCAACAATCTGCATGTGGTATTCATAAGTTAAATAACAAATAAATGGCTAATCTAAATTAATCAACATTTTGTCATAATTGTTTCGCAGTTCTTTATATTTTCTGTGTGTACTGATATCTACATAGATATGACTGATAAAAGTCCATTTAAGATGGGTTGTTTAAATGTTTCGAAAATTGGTCCGCTCTGTGACATTTGCTTACCACAATCAGCCTGTTTTTGCGTTTAGGCCTTCATTTCCTTTGGTCGTGAAAATGGTTGAAAGCCATACTAACTTTGTCCGGCTGCCAACCTCGGTAAAACCGATCAATTACGAACTTGATTTCGTGCCCAACCTTTCAGATTTGTCTTTTACCGGTCAGGCTTCTGTTCTTCTTGAGGTAGGGTTGCACAAACGATTACCCTCTTGATCACTTTGCAAGTAAATATCTAATGTATACATTTTCTATTTACTCATGCGCTAACTTCACTTCTGGTATTCAAAACAGTTCGATACTGACAGATTATAGTTGTAATTTTGTCACTTGAATTTCTGTTATTGGAGTTTGGTTAAGTTTGATGGATAATGAGGCACGCAAAGTTATGTCTTAGAAATTAAATCTTTTGCTTTATTCTGTTTTAGGTTGTTGAACCAACCAACAAGGTCGTGTTCAACTCAAAAGCACTTGATATATCATCTGTCTATTATTGTGATTGTAAGTTGTGACCCATATTTATGTCAACCACTTTAGCAGAAGGCGCTATCACGTATGACGACGACCAGGAGACCGTTACGTTTATGTTTCCAAAAGGATTGACCGTAGGTTTGTTTTTCGTATTGAGTTTCTGCCCAGACTGGCGAAGCAAAACTGGACATGAAATTCAAAGGTGTGTTGGCGGACGACATGCAGGGCATCTACCGTAGTGTTTACAAGGATAGTAGTGGAAAAGAAAATAACATTTTGGCCACACAGTTCCAGGTAATTATTTGGTTGTTTATCCAAATCTTGTGAAAACACGTTATTATTGTTGCCGTCAATGCAGTACCATAAATTCATATTGTACTCATGGAGTTGACTGGAGTCGCAACTATTTTATTTAATGTGAATCCTTATATTTATGCTCCATTTTGACTCTCCATTGTAGTTCTTAGTGATTCAACCCCTGGTGTTCGATTAAGTCCTTAATCCTGTTCATTTATTTTCTAGCCTTTTTTTATCAAATCAAGCAAGGGGTTTGTGTTCGTCCAAATTAGATGGCTGACATCAATTTTTTTCTCTTTAGTCGGTTTATGCTCGCCGTGCATTTCCCTGTATGGATGAACCGGGCCTTAAGGCGACGTTCGGCATCAGTCTTGTTGCTCTGGACAATCAGGTGGCCTTATCGAACATGGTGAGTTCGTGAAGGGCTATTAGCTTGATTTCGGTGACCTTTGCTAAGTTTACTTACAATGAGATTGTTGGGTCGTAACGTATTACTATTATAATTGTCACTATAGTGAAAGGGTTTCAATACACGTAGTTTTATTTACTATACCACTTTTTACGGGATGGAAACAGGTTCCTCGTACATTATTAGCCAGTTCTGCTCACTATTTAAGTATATTTTGTCCTGGCGTCCCTAATAGTTAGGGCCAAGAGTGTTAAGTTGATATTGATCTAATCTCGAGTGCTTTTTGTGATGTACAGCCCGAGGTTTCACGCACTGTGGTGCCAACTCCGGCAGGTTGCCCAGACCCGCCCGATGGTCACAACTACGTGAAAATACGTTTCGACAAGTCGCCTATCATGTCCACCTACCTCGTTGCAATGGTTGTGGGCGACTTTGAGTACGTTTCTTCGAATGTTGAAAACGGTGTTGAGGTGCGCGTGTACACCCCTCCAGGAAAAAAAGCATTTGGGGAGTACGCTCTTGAAGTGGCCACCAAATCCCTACCCTTTTACACCAAACTCTTCGATTGCAACTACCCGCTTCCCAAACTTGATCTGATCGCCATTCCAGATTTCGCTGCCGGCGCCATGGAAAATTGGGGTTTGATAACATACAGGTAAATAATTAGTCGAAATCACTAATAGTAGCTTACGTCGGTGGTTTAGCCAAAATAACAGTCCTAATGTCAGACGTTTGCATAGCCGAATTAATAAAAGCGCTGATGTTCTGATTAAATACCGAAATCCCCATTTGTGCTGCCGTGCACCGACATTAGTCGTATTTGTTAACCCCGTTTCCATCTGTTTTGGCCAACAAAACTGGCGGGTATCGGGTACTCTCGATGACGGTGTGTCATGTGCATTCATTGAGGTATCTAAATATGAAATATTTAGTGACCTAAGTACGCTCCCTCTTTCGCTGCCACTAAGTGGGGGAAAAGACCCTTCACGATATTGGTACTTTTATTAAGTGATAAGGCATAGCCTCATATATGTGCCTATTTTTGGGCTCTATCGATCGGAATAGGAATTCAATATAAAATCATTTGTGTCGTATGTACAAAACCACATGTTTGTTTACCTTTGGTTCCTCGAAACATATCCGAACGGATTAATTTAGAATAGCAAGGGCTGCTCGGGATGTAGTAAATGCGTGCAAATGTTACTGTAGCAAACGTGTGAGAACAGTAGAGCAAAGTGAAGACAAGAATAACGTGGTAATTGGTACTGAACGTACAACGGTGCCAAGAGGCCAACAACTAGTTACACAAGCACCATTTTGGCTGACAGAAGGATAGAAAATCTCGTAAGCGACAACTAAGGTGTTTTGATTTTGGACGAACTATAGAAGGTCGTCCTCTTTTGCAAAACTTGGGAAATTAAATTGGACCATGGTTCAGTTGCGTCAAAGCGACACCAGTGTTGGTAATGGGTGTCAAGAGCTCATGTCTCACGTCGTGACTTGCTCGTTTGTTGTCGCGGTTTATAGAAAGGACTCAGAGTGGTGCACGGTTTTTGTTTTCCCAGGCGATTAGGTGTTGGTTGAACATAAGTCAAGGAAATTGCCGACTTATCTTTTCCTGGGTGAGACACCCAAGCTGTTCCTTGTCTGCTTGATATGAGGTTCCATGGCTTGTTTCGGCGATCTACTGTCGAGTCAGAATTCTGTTTTCGTGTTTTTAGAGAGACTGCTCTTCTTATTGACCCCAAAAACTCATCTCTACTGTCAAAACAATCCGTAGCCCTAACCGTGGCCCACGAGATTGCTCATATGTGGTTTGGAAATCTCGTTACAATGCAGTGGTGGAACCATCTTTGGCTCAACGAAGGCTTCGCAACCTTCATTGAGTATCTTGCTGTCGACCATTGTTTTCCTGATTACGATATATGGGTAAGCAAGTTCTAAACCCATGTCTCCTCTTGTCGCCTTGATGTTAGCTCACCTCTGTTTATTAGAATCTTTTTATATCCCGGGAATACACGAAAGCTCTTCGTTTGGATGGACTTAAAAACAGCCACCCCGTCGAGGTATGTCTTGCTTTTTATGCATGCCAACCACTGTACGCAGTAGCACAAACACTGTTTTATTGTGGGTATAGATTAGGTATCATATTAACTATGCCACGGAAATATCTTGCCCGTAATTTGTAATCATCTAGCAAACAGTTATTAGAGCGGTGATTGGATTTCCACGTCCGCGGGTTGTTTCTTTTAGGGGCAAGCATTCGTGGCAAGACAAATGGTTTGATCTCTCTGACCACCGCAGCTGAATCCAGATCATATGCTCACCACCATGAAAACACTAGTGGTACAAAATCTATCTCCCTTTCTAACATCACTCAAACCGTCCCCTCCGGTTGACCGGTATCGATCGGGGTTGTTTAGTGGGACGTGGAGTTGTGGTGTGGAGTTTCTTGATTATCCGTTGTATTCCGGTTAGGATAAACCTCGCGTGGCAGCATGCAAACAACTTTTGTTGACCCATCAGCAAATATGTAAATTCAAAGCTTTTTATCCTGTAGGTTGAAGTAAACAGCCCTCATGAAGTTGAGGAAATCTTCGACGCAGTGTCTTACCAAAAGGGCAGCTGTATAATACGCATGGTGGACGACTTCTTGGGCACTGAGGTAAGTATCTAATTACGATGCGTAAATCGCACATAAATATCAACTGGCTTTGTATCTTCTAGTGCAAAGATAATTCCTAGTTAGGCCATACAGTTGCCATTTTTCCCTTCTAGACATTTCAAACTGGACTTAAAGCCTATATTAAGAAATTCATGTACTCCAACGCGGAGACCTCGGACTTGTGGAACTCGCTGTCACAGATTTATCTAGACTCCGTGGAAGATATTATGTCTCCGTGGACCATCCAGACTGGTTACCCCGTTGTTTCCGTGCGCTTAGTTCCCGAGCCAGATGGAACCTACAGCTTGGGCTTTAAACAGCGCAGATTTCTTTCTGATGGCAGTTCCGAAGGTTCGCCTCTTGCTCTCATTGCATTTTGTTACTTCTGAGGCTAATTTATAGGTTTTAAACGTAATTTCTATTGACCTTACCATTGAAAAGGTCAATTTCTTTTTTTGATGAAGGTTAATATTAATTAATTTTAATTAACATTCGACGCTCACAACATTTGTCGCGGGATTGTCCGCTCTCAACTATATTTGCTGACGGGCACTTTAAAGTTTTTTTTTCATCAAAATCTCAGTTTATCGTCATTTAAACAAATTACTGATTATTTATTCGAGTAGTAAGGCAGCGGTGTGGAAAGGAATCCGAATCACAATTATTTTAGGTAGTATGAGGTTCAAAATGTAGTTGCGAACGTTGTCTTTCCCTTGCTTGCCCAGGATTTCCATCGATTGAATACCTAGTTAGCTCCTCAAAGTTCTGTTTATTCGCGGGTTCTGATTTCGCTCATTTTTAAAGTCACCATTATTTTTGATAGGTACAGTGAAGTGCGCTCCAGTGCTGACAACCTCGTGGGTGAATTGTTGATGGGTTTTCGAGCTGACCTTTGATTGTTGCCTCTTGCGTTCATTTGTCTTACCCAGGTAGCTAAACTCTCATCGACGTTCTTGGGAATTTTATCTGACCTTGTAGTGAGCCCTGGGGATGACCATTCGGTTAATTTATACACGCGTCCTTCAAGACAATTGTCAGAACTATTCTGCGTGTATTTAAAGTGACTTAACAGTGGAGCCAAGTCACAACGCACGTTTCTTGGCTGTACTTCTAGGAAATTTACAATGCCATGCGGTGAATCCTTGTGTACTTTGATAAATAGAACTGATAAAATGCATCTTGTGTAGTATCGGAGTCGCGGGAGTAGCACTTGAATCATTTTCCGTATACAAATTGCTGAAATTACTATTTTGACAAGACGGACTTACCAGTTTAGTTCACTTAGACTGCAGGACACTCTGGTTCCAAATTTATTTTGCAAATTTTTTTGTCTAGATAAGATGTCAACATGGCATATACCTGTTAAAATCTGTCGTGTCGATAACTCAAAGGCCATCGTTGCCAGTACCATCATGCCTGCACTATCGCCACACCCCGAGGATCACAAGTCCGAGTACATCTATCATCCTTCACACCTAACCGATGGCAAAGTGCGTATTAATCCCGGTGCTGTCGGCTTTTATCGCGTTCACTACGACGACACCATAAATGCCAACATCCTGGATGCCATCCGTAATCAGCAAGTGCCCGAGTGCGACCGCCTTAGTCTCATTGATGATCAGTTCGCTCTGGTAAGTATAAAGGCGTAACACTTATTTAATGAACAAAATTTCTGCTGCTTTATCTACTCTGTCCCTTCGGTTTTAAAGACCGATTTCCTGAATTTGCCATTGGTTATTTTAATACCGCAGAAATAGGAACCATATTTCCTACCGGTTTACTTGTAAAAGTATGACCGCTGTGCTCCAGACATCCTTTTTAAAGTAATGTTGTTGGCCCCAGCATGTGATCTTGCACCACGCCGGGGCCACGGAATTAAGCCCGGCCCGCGATGAAGAAAAAGAGCGGAGAGGACGTGGACACAACCGTTTACTTCAGACCTCAAGCACGTTGGTGTCGTGTCGTGTGTGGAGTTTGAGTGTGTATTTATAGCTCGGATGTGTGAGTCATACATGCGCTAACATCGAGACCTATGTGTGAGGGTAATCCAGGATAAATGTTCGTGCTGGCGAGGGGGGAGTTGAGGATCCGCGCTGATTATGACACGCTGCGAAAAAGGGGACCCTGTGTCGGAGGTGGAGCGATCGGATTTAGGGGTGTGCATAAACACGATTCGCAATAGTTACTTTTTCAAAGTAAAAAGTGCCAAGTATACATCCTTGTTTATCTCGAAATATGTTTCCGACTTTGAAATCATGGTTTTATTTTCAGTGGGTCTTTGTTACTCTTCGGAGACTTGTATCCTAAGCTAAACAAAGCTCTTGTGCAAAAATGCACAAGATCCCAAGGTACCAGGTTAGAGGGTTATTCGAAATTTGTTTGGAAATGCACAAACGTTCAAGCGTTGCTTCCTTGTAACATCGATGTCATCTTAATCCACTTGACTTTTGTCTGGGTCATTTTAATTCCGTCTGAGGTAGAAGCTGTCTGTTGCTTCACATGAGGTGGTCAGAGAGGAAGTGGTGCACTCGGAGCCACTCAATTTGATTGGTAACACGTAGACGTGGATGTAGACGGTTATGGCATTGTTAACACAGTATGGCCTAATTGTAGACCAATTGTTCTGATATCATTTAAAATTGTGGCGTGTTTAATCGGTCCCAGCTCACGTAACAAGTGCCGGAGTCCAAAGGTTTGCCATGGTTTTATCACAAGTACAATGTGGTGATAGGCTTTCACTACAACCAGCCCCACACCACTTTCAGGATATCGTGCCGCGTTTCGGGAGTTGTGTTGATTTCAAATGCATTAAAAGCAATATCCTTTCTACTAGTCTCGAGCAGGCTTCTATAGTCTGCATAAGGCTCTTGAATTCTGCCGTGCCTTTGCGGGAGAACCAAAGCACAGCGTCTGGACGATCCTCTCGCAGGGCCTTCTGCAGGTGCGCACCCTTTTGGAGGAAGCCACCTACCCCGCTGGAGATGAAGTCGTCTTCCCTGAGCCCTCCAGCGAATTCTACGGACTCAACGCCCTCTACTGTCAGCTCGCACTTCCAGTCTACGATAAAATCGGTGGGTTTGAATTTCTAATCACGTCGTCACTCTTGATTGCAGTCGTAATCGGAATAAGCGAGCTGAAGTGTTTAGTTCTCAGGATAGGTTTTTATTGTCGGTTTCTATCTCTCATAAGCGGAGGTTTCTATTGTCTTAATCATTTCCCCAAAAAATAACTTCTAAACTACAATCATGAACCTCGTTTAGTTGAAATACTCGATGTTGATATTTAAATGAAGGCAGCTGGGGGGATTTTACTCGAAACGCTTCCTATGTAATAATGTTAGTGAATCAACAACACTATGTGTACAGAACGCAAGTGTTATTCTTATCTGTTGTGTCTTCCTGTACAGGATTTGAGCCCGTGGATGAAGAATCAAACAACAATCGGCTCTTGCGACCAATTATACTGTCGATCCTAGGCCGTATCGGTAATTGCGACGTCATAAATAAGGCTCGCGCCGCCTTTAACCGTCATTACGAAGCAGTGACCACGGCGCCGGCGGGGCAGGCACCTGAACAGGGAAAGCTAATTTCTCCCGACTTGCGAACAGCCATCTACACTATTTGCCTAAGAAATGGTGGGGACGAGGAGTTCCAGAGGCTACTTAAAGTGAGTTCTTTGCCCAAACACACCGAATATATGTGTGTAATTTCGCTTCTATCAAGTCACGGGGGATTTTCCTCCACTAGTCTTGATTAGAACAAAGCCGGGTCCGTCATTACTAAGTGTGCATAATATTACTCATCAGCTTACTGTCATTTTCCCACGTTCTTGTCAGTGTTCCGTGAAGTCATTACCATAATTGATGTTATTTTGATGTCATCTGGGTTGAACATGTCGTTAAAAACTGATTTTTTTTCGAAAAGTCGTTTTACAGTTTTTGTGGTTGAAATTAACTTGAGCTGATTTGATTGAAACTGTGCTAATTACACCCAGATGAGCATGCATAGTCACCGCTTGAATGGGGGGGGGGTGAGTCGTTTAGTGTGGGACCCCAGCTCAGCTTCATTCACGTTAATGACTGTTCCCTAATCACTTACTTCTCTTTCCGTCTGTGAATGTGTGTCAACGGTGAATTTTTCCATGATATGTGGCTGGAGATTTTCGTGGGATGTTTTCCCACGGCTCCTTATACAACAGTCCAAGATCGCTGCACCTCCTCTTTCTCCGACCGCCTCCATTTTCGCGCATTACAGACATTCGTTTCAGTAGTGAAATGTCATCGAAAGCCTTTTTTTCGCTTTTTCTAAATTTCTGTCTACAGTGTGGGGTTGTGCTTGGCTTAGCCGCACTGTGCCTATTAATAGCTAATAGAATTGATTTAAGTCATAGTGCTATCACACAAACGATTGTGCGCTGTGTGGGCGTTGTGTGCTTTAAATGTGTTTTATCGCGCACGTGTTCAAGTCATGACGTTGGAAGCACGTGGAGGTAAATGCTGCCAGATCCTAACTACCTGCATACTTGTGTTTGGTGTTAATTGGTTTTCACTGGGGTTTTTGGCTAGGCACCGCCAAAGCTCAACCTCTCATTGGATCACCTATTATGTTCTCATGCTTGTTTATTGGTGCGTGCACTATCGTTGACGATGACATAGTGATATTATTATTATTATTATTATTATCAGTATTCGAATTTCCCACTTATTGTGTTTCTTTGAATGCAGCCTTGGATTCCCTGTAGCTTCGTTTGACAATTCCCTTTCTACTTGGTCAATCGTCTTGTTCCAACTTTTATTAGCCCCTGATTTCCTTCCTCACTAGCTCCATGACTTGGCGACAATGCAGGATGAGCGTGTTCGCATTTTGTCCAGTCTGGGGTCAGTAACAAAAGCAGAACTCATTGATCGCCTCTTCGCCCTCACCTTCTCCGATTACGTGCGCAAACAGGACAGGTACCACGTGCTCTTGGGGGTAACTTGGTCCCCCGGTGGACGCCGTGCCTTGTGGCGCCTGGTGCAGCGTCGAATTGCGACGCTGGCTGATGACCTCGCAACGACCTCCCTATTATCTCACGTAATCAAGGTGTGTGAATCTCTTTTGTCGGTGTAGCTGTGCGTCAATCTTAAACCATAAGGAATATCCTTGTCAATGGGCTACAAGTGACCGTGAATTCATGAACTTGACGTGTATTCTTGAGTGTGACAACATTTTGTCAAAAGCAGTAGGATTCAGTCTTCTCGAATAGTTGTTTTAATGTCAATCCACTTTATTTTTACGTTTATATTGCATTCTAGGCCAGCTGTTCAGACTTCTGCTCTGAAAAACGCCATCAGGAAGTGAAGGTAGGTTACTTTTCCAATCCTTGTCAATCACAGACTGGTATATTGTTCTTGAGCAATATCCTGTAATCCCTCCGACACTAGGGCCAAAAACTGTAGTCCAGTATTATACAAAACATTATAAGTATTTGACACTGAATTATTTAGTTTTTTTGTGAAATATATCGTTCGTTTCTGCTTTTCGACAAGTGACGCTCAGGAGGCATGTGTTCGGTATATGTTAGCGAGGGATCGCAACGTTCTCCAGTAACCCCTACTGAATCCCCTGGTGTCGAAGCGTAGGCCATTAGAATTTTCACTGCCATTATTGTGTAAATAAATAGCTCCATGGTGCACTTTTATTTGTTTTGGAAGGCTTTCTTTGATGGCGAAAATTTACCCTGTCAACGGGCAACTCAGCAGGCTCTGGAATCTGTGCGGATCAATGCCGCTTGCTGGGCCCGTGACGGCAAATCCCTCTGCAAGTACTTGAAGAAATTGTCCGTGTAGATGTTTGCATAAACTTACTCGATGTGATTGTGATTTTAATAAACTGCAAGAATTCGACTTTATCTTGTTTGTTTTGACTGGGCGAAGTAAACTGCATTAATAGGGCTAGTTAGCTGACATGGGCTGTAATGACGGGTCGTCTGTTCATAAGTCCCTTAACGTGGACCTGAAGTATGGTCTCACCGTGTTCCAACCTAAATTGGTGATTTCAACCGCTTGACGATGAGCCGTACGGTCGACGCGACAGGCTGCTGAGCTTGAGCCTTCAGCTCTTTCTGAAAATTGTTGGCGGGTACACTAGTTTCGTCAATGAGCTGGTGAACTTACGCGTTTTTGTTATTATTCCGCTCGAGTTAGCATGCGGTTTTTGATGCAAGTAACCGACATCAGGCGATATGTAGTTTCTGTGCAAAGTAGTTTCCATCCTTCTTAAATTAACAAAGATCTGGTCGTTCTAGTAAGCACAAGGTAACATGTAATGTGAGTTCACGCAGGAGAATGTTGGTGCAGGCTGCCGTTCCGATTGCAACAAATCAAATCCCATTGCTAACACCAGTGGTTGATATTGTCTATTCTATGCTCTCGGTTCGCATATGCGTTTACTGACGTAACCTGACTGATTAATCAACGGTTGTGTCCTCAATCTTGCGTTTTCCATTCAGCCGAAAATGCATACTCTTCTGTTTTGTCTATAAAGAGCAATCTGCCAGTTAACTTAAATTCATGTAAGCAAGGTTGATACATGCCAAGCAGGGATCAACTCTAATTATTTGAATCTTGGGTTCGGCGTGAATTTCGAGAAAAGACATCAAAGCCGCTGTAACTTGCCGTCCACTTTAAGCGCAGACAAATAGGTTTTGTTGAAAGGTGGTTTGAGGCAGACGGTTGGGAGTCAACAGATCGCCTTCTGTGGTTTCAATGCAAATTAATAGTTGCTAAACATGAGTAAAATTGTGTAAAATGGAAGTAAAAAGAGTCAATGGAAAAAAGGCGGCAGAGTGTCCTTCCTAATCAGGACTCTTCAACCTTTAGAGGACTAGAAATTTATCAATTTTCTTGGCCTCAGGAAAAACAGTTTCGAAGAAAGGAATTGTTTTGCTCTATGAGTCAAGAATAAGGCTTTTACTTAACCTTATGGAAGCAAACCATGTGAAGAATTTTAATTTGACCACGTTTTGAGCTCATAAACACGTGTTGATGTTTGAAAAAAGCCACCACCGAAGCAATAAAGCATTGGCCACAATCGCCCATTTTCCAGCCTAGATTTTGCCACTTTTTTTGAGTTTCAACTTAGCGAGCTGAAATTAGGGCACCGTGTTGCGTCAACTTTTTCACTTGGACTTTCGCATTGTGTAAATTCGATAGCGCATATTCAAACTTTCGCGCATTTCACCGCAATGCGCATTTGTCTTGTGCTATTTACCTTTGTGCTTTGGAAGACTACATGAAACGGCATTCGAAAGCCGCTGATGCGCCGTTTTCAAATGTATCCGTCTGTGCTAGAATGGGTACATTTCAAACTTTACTCGAGAAGCAATTAACTTAACCAAATGCAAGAGTCCACACTAAGTCGATTCAAACAGAGCGTTGTGATGCGAGTTCCGAACATGTTAACAAACTGTTTTTCATTTCAGGCCACCACAAGCATTCTCCCTGTGTGAACTGCTAGAGCCGTTAAGTCAACTCAAAAATGGCATTAGTTTGACAAAAACTCACTGTTTCAAATTCAAATTTCAAACCTTATGGGTAATTTTACTCTACTCCTCGTTATTTTTCTCAGATGTCAGCACTGAGAGAATAAGTATCAGTCTAATTCGTGACTGATTTTCATCTTTTTTCATTTTTTTAATATTTTATCTGTGAAATTTAATTTTACTGTCCAGAAACCCTGACAAATCTTGGCTAAATTAAGTGGGTACTTCTTAGGAGCCTTGAGAACTTTTTCACTCTTCCTACTTCTCTAGTGTAAGCAACTTTCTTTTTCGAAATTTTTGCTGTGGTCAGGCCTGACGTGTGAATACATTCTCTAGGCAAAAGCTTTTGTTGTTGTGTTCTACATCGTAGCCTCCCTTTCATGCAAGTGTCACGCTTCGTCTAGTCGTCCATCTGTGTGACGTTTGTGGCGATTTCGTGCTTAGCGTCCCCCTTGCAGACCCATTCAAACACGTTAGTTTTGTGTTTCACCTCATCGCCCATGTCGCTTAAGTGTGACAGAGAGTCCTTAAATGTGAACGCGACCTATTTGGGGGTATAGTGAATTGCTACAACAACTTTTGAAGCAGGCTTGTGTGTCTTAACAGCTTAAAAGGTAATTTTCTAACTAAATATAACCCAGAATATCAGTGCTAAATGAATACGCATGTTACATAGAAACGCACACACACAAAGTGCTGATCTTGAAATGATTCAGCTTTCTTCCTATTCTATGTGGTGACCACGAAGAATTCTTAGTCATCCAAGCAACCTAAAATAGTCTCACGATTCTGGATTTTGTTCCATTGACTTTTTGCATCCGTTCACGTTTTGCGGCAAAAAACTATCCCTGTAGTTTCTCATTACCATTGTTTATACAAGGTAAAATACATACGTTACTCAGCAGTAAACGCCAAATAATTGAGAATATGCTGTATACATGGAGTAACGCTGCAAAATTCGTTGTCTCGGCCGAAAATACAAGCACAAAACCAATGGAGAGGCTAAATAAAATCCGCATTTTTTTCTGTACTCCTAATACGCCGGTGTTTGCATGGTTGATAAGGTTTAAAAACCTTGGCGACACTATCGACCAAACACCAACAGACAAAGGCGAGAAGCCAATTCAAGCAACCCTAATGTGCAAATAATGGCGTAAAGAGTGTTGCACGGGAAGTTGGCCGCAAACATTCCTAGATCCTAAGTGAGCGTGCCTAATGCCTATCACCAGTGTCTTACTAAATCAGAATATTACTTAGTTAGGCACTTTGATCAGTTTTTCATAAATGAGAGGTAAAGATATAAATAAAACTGCCCGAAGGCCTTGCGGAGGCTGTTTAAACATTCAGTGGATATTTAACCACTAGAATAAGCACTTGTTTCCCACTTAAGACTAGACGTTCATCTCCTATTCTCACCACCCCTGTACGTTTGCTTGCCTACTTGCTTGCCTATTTACATCAGTATTTACGTTAGCCCTTTGGTGACAACAAAAACAAGCTATTTTTACCATCACTTCATGAAGTAGTAAGGATGTGAGTTTACACTACTCTATTCGCTTAGCCGCGCCAATTTACCATCCGCTGTGCCAGAGGACGGATGATGATGGCAGGCACGACGCCAGATTTCGTGTACACACAGGTTGTGTGTGTGCGTTAGCTTGCGTGGGTGCTTAATCGAGCACTTGTTAGCCGGGAGGGCCGGCAGCGTGTGAAAACCAATGAAAAATTAGCTGAGTCATTTGTGCCAGTCCACCCCTACTCGCAGCGCCCCCGTCAGCCAAGTTACGAGTGTGTACCCTATCGAGGGAGCCAGTAATCGTAAAACTGTACTACTTTTAAGGATTGACAAATACCTCTACCGAAATTTTCTCTAATTTTGCTTCATGTGAGATATTACTAGAACGGTTCGAGAGCGTTTTGATTATCGACGGTGAGCACTATTGATGTCATATTACCTGACATTAGTCCACAAAGAGAGAACTTTGCTATGTGCAAATGTTTCGACCAAGTATCAAGCTCGATTGGACTTTACTTGCTTAGTGTCTCCAGATTCCCTGCCTCAAATGACGCAGGTGCGACGTGCGTATTTAGTTAATCGTAAAACCGGATTTCCTGGAAATTGCAGACTTCTACGGGCCGTTGCTCTACTTCTCAAGTTGCCTTACACGAGATTTATTTTTCGTTTTCACAGTCATTCTCTGGGAAAGGCAAATTGTTTTTTTGTGTTGGGGCATTACGACACGTAGTAGTCAGAAAAGAGGAATAAGACTCAGTCCTCTCGATAACAGGAATTTTTATTTGTGTCGCAATGTGTACCAGTATACGACAGGTGTAATGGGCAACCAAAAGTCGAGTGAGTATAAATTAATTACACGGAGTCTATACCCGAGACGTTAAATAAAAATGAGGTGGTGGATCGCGATGATTCACGTCCACCAACTCTGTTGCAGCCGACTCAGACGCAAAGCGTCTCTCTTCCCATTCTACATCACTCATTCGATCACGTCTAGTTGGGCACACCTATACAACTACCCCAGTTGCCACTCACGCACCCCTTCTGTAACTTGTACATTCGCTCGCTCATCTGGTTTCTATTGGCTGAGATTTTTATCTCCATAGTCCATGGCCTTGTATGCACGACACATGCCACAAGCACAACTGAGCTGAGCCACTGACTGAACGGTTGCTTCCACCAATCCCAGAATTTCTTTATCGTTTCGGATACCTGCGTAGTGTAATCGGGCCAATTCAAATTGAGGAGCCCCGGTGTGATTGGAGGCCCACACGAGCCAATGGTTTGTGAGAAACACTTGCGAACTGCCTTGGCGACGCCTTATTTGGTGGTGTGATAGGCATTCAGTTGACGCTAGTTCGATTCGCTTGGAAAGTAAACCAGAAGTTCGATGAAAGCTATAGACGCAAATTGACTGAATTTCGAGTTTATTAGTCGCTTGCGTCAATCCCATCCTTTAAAAAAGTATTCTCTCAACAATGCCATTTCTATCATCCATAAATTAAGGAATATCTGCGAATAGTGAGACTATCAAAAGCAACTCTGTAGTTTATTTCTTTTTAAGGAGAACAAAATCAACTTACCAAATTCAAAAGTAATGGCATCTTAGTGGGATGAAGTGTAAAAGCTTGGAAGGAAATTCGGAGGACAGTGACCATCTTAAAACAATCTGGCTTTTTAATATTTGGGTTTTTTAAATAATCCTTATAGTATGCGAGGCACCAGATTTTCTCCCAATACAAAGGGATGTGATTTAAAAAAAAAGTTTTAATTTTTGTTACAATGAAAGCAAACGTTTTAGTGGAAGATGATGCTCTTGCATCTCCTATTTCTTTTCACTCGGATCACTGGCCGATGGCCGTCCATAGATCATCTTTTTGAATTCTACAAATATAACAGACACGTTAGATTGGCTAAAGAGGAACAAAATCTAGTGATACTCAATCAAAAACTCTTATACACCAATCACAGTAGTGAATTCAAGATATATAGAACTTCCTTCCCGTTCTTAACTAAACATTAAATCAAAAGGCATGGTTAATATGCCTTTGACAAACAAAGTGGACGCGACGAAGGAGACCTGCCCTCCTTTTGCGGGATTTCTCCAACTCAAATTTGCTGATTGCAAATTTCGGTTAGTACAAGGTAACACTGTCCATTTCCCACTCACACGTGCAGCACAAATCATTCAATTTTTTTAAATTCTCCAGGTGCACAAGTTCAGTAATTGTCTCACGGTGTACACTCTCGGGGGGGGGAGGGGGGGGAATATTTGCAGTGAACTTTCATCAAACGAGTGTGCGTGATGCCTATTCACGAGTTGATCGATTGTCAATCATAGTAGGCGTGGTTGTGCGCACTCTCCCATACGAGACTGGGTGGTCCAATTTAAATATACCGTTATATCCACTATCACCTGTCTTTACCCTCTTCAAGGGTTGTTACGGACTGGTAACTAGCAGGGCTGTAAGGTAGTGCTAAGGAAGCCGCTACAGAACCAATAATCATTGTACAGCACAACAGGAAGCTATAAAAATTGGCAGGACGTAATGCTACCACACTCATTGTTGTGACTACTACCCTTCAATGAAGGCCTGAATGAAAGGGAAAACATCGCTAGTTTTAAACACTAAAACGGCACTGCCGTCAAGTCTTGTATGAGGTTAACTACGCTTGCACAGAGCCGAGAAAATACTTCCTTCGAAGAAGTAGGTACCAGGACGCTCACACTTACCAGTTTAGCACACAGAGGACACATGATTTCATTAAAAACTTAGTTCCCTAAGTTAACAGCTTTCTTTGCAGTCTCATCACTCATACGCAGGCACACACACATGCTTTCCCCATTTGCATCCACACTTCGACTCTGCTTCCGACCACTGACCCTTCACAATCCACTGTCTTTTTCCCGAATGACTTGCGCATGTGATAAACAGCGTGTCACCAACTACAATCGACTCCGAAGACAACTCATCCTTATTTTTTATCTTTAATCTTTTTAACTCCCCGAACATTTGATTAGCTTGCCTCTCCTCAATTTTGAAGCCAACCCTAGCCTGTTGATTCAAACATGCTTAATTACTCTGATGCTTGATTATGACTGG
>UXSR01000411.1:0-36070 GCA_900604375.1 Mesocestoides corti
ATGTGACCTTTCAGACGGTCGTGCCTGCCATCTCAGGATTTATTTCCTTCCTGGGTTGCTCCTTTTGGTAAAGGGCCTCAATAACTTTAACGCGGTGACCCCAACGTGGCCAAGAACACAATCTTAAGGCAGCTGAGAAATGTCTCTTGCACCTGGAATGCTTAAGTACTTAACAACCATCTCTAAGTCAACTCGTTGAAAGGTCGGACAGTCAAAATGACTACGCCCAGGTTTTCGACAATTGGATGCGTTAATCAACAAGGCATTTTTCCATTTAATGACGTGAAAAAACGCAAAAGCATAGTAACTTTGTGGGGTAAATATATAACCTCCCGATTGTTCCTTTTAAGTTAATAAAGAAAAATAGAGCAGGAGTGAAGGTTGCAGTGCAGAACTCAAAACAATAAACAATAAATAAGGCATGCACTCATCTAGAACCACCGCTGTTACCACCAGCATCATCCTCATCAAGTATAAGGAAATACCTGTTTTTTGTCGATTGCTCGAAATCCAGGCGAAAAGAAAAAAAACAAGAGAGAAAAAACTTCCAAAAAAAGGTACGGTGGTGGGGTTGGAGGTGGCGAGAGTAAAGCTTTATATTTTTTGAAGGCTTAGAAGTGTGAACTTGTGGGCTAGTTGGCACACCTCCCTAGTACGAGTCGTTGATATGACGATGGGCTCCAAACGACATTCCGGACTGCGTAGCCACCTGCTTGGCTCCAAGACCCATTTGCAGGCCGAGGTAAGACGCCCCCTCGGGCGTCATGGGGTCAACGCGGATATCCGCGATGCCACGAACCGCGCCCATCGAAGTCATGCCTCGCTGGCTGGCAAACTTGTTGGTGCCGTATTGCAGGGTGATCGTAGACTTGCCCTCCTCGGAGACGTTGTCACAACGGATGTCCGCGGCGTGACGAACTCCACCCATGGACATGCCCTGTAGCACACACCACAAATTCGCACTCAATAGCCAATCAAATCACTGATATGCGGTCACAGTTAGATTAGCCAATCAGCTCTCTACTCTGTAACGATGGGCCACCTAAGACGCTGATTGGTCGATTGCAAAGTATACAGCTTACCTTCTGAGATGCGCATTGATTGGTGCCCATTTGAAGATTGATGATGCCTTGGCCATCTTTAGCAGCGTTGTCACAACGAATGTCGGCAACATGACGAATCGACCCGAAGCTCATTCCCTTCTGCGAGGCGAATTTATTCGTCCCCATCTGGAGACTGCAAATTCCCTGGCCTATTTACAAGTAATTAGATAAAAAAGCAAATTTAGACATAGAACGCGGTATCTTAGACTAGACCAGGTAGATTTGTGGCCTTGAGGTAGGAAAGCGCTTCTCAACAAAGTTAAATGAAATTTCCCATAAACATTTACCAAGAAAAGGCTCTATGGGAATCCTTATGTTTGAAATAATAACCGCAGTGCTCGATAAACCGGTGCTATCAAAGATTGCGGACGGGGCTTTGTTTAAACGAAGTTCAGCATTGGATAAATTTGCATTATTGGAAATTTCGCTTTGTTTAAAGACCATTGTCTTGTCAGTTTAGATTCAAACCCGCGATTATCCTATTTACAAGCATGTCTAAAGTGTAGTTGACAGCTCAGTGACGATGACGACGAGGACGACTAACACTTACTTTCAAGACTCGCATCGTCCGCCTTGATGTCGGCTGCGTGACGCACGGAGCCGAATGACATGCCTTTCTGCGATGCGAACTTGTTCGTTCCGGATTGCAGACAGACCATTCCCTCGCTGGCGCGCAATTGCTGTTCGGTCCACTGGCGGTACTGCTTATTGGTCGGCTTGGGTCCACACGTCGGACCCTGGAAACCGTTTCTTTGGCACTGAAAAGGCGCAGGAAGGAACTCAGCTGCTTCTTATAGATTTTTAGCTGCTGTTTCAAACAATTTACTTAATATTTAATTTTTACTTGAATCAATTTAATTTCCAGTAAATTTGGCTGAAATGAGGCTACATTAAGTTTTTGGGATCAATAACTGGGTAGGTTTCGAGACCCCAAAATACCAACAATCAATATCGTCTCATTACTGATGGCTTATTTAAGTAGCAACTGTTGTGCATCAATAAACTAGGACATGTACAAGCTTCGAATCAGTCACAAGCAAAAGGATTTATTACCAAAATTGTTTATACCTTCAAAGTAGTGGGTAAATTTGATAAAAAGGTAACTAAAATCCCTATTCAAGCTGCTTGTAAGCACAGAAACTGAGCCCAGTTTTTCTAAGCGTTAATTCAAATAACCAACGAGTGTTGAGAGGTCAAGTGAGTATTTGGCTTGAAGTTCTTTGGATAACGCAAACTGAACTAACTTTGCTATTTCGTAAATCGCGCTGCCTGAATTTCCAAGAAGCGCGTAAATCAATCAGATTAAAAAAAAAACAAACCAAAATCAGTATTTTTGATCCAGGTGTGTTATGCACTTATGAATCTTGTGAGCTAAAATCCCATCAACGCATATAGAATAATTATAAATTTATCAGTTTTGTTTTAATTTGCCATTAATTTTTAAACATCTAAGAGCGTCTAGCATCATTGACAAAATGTGCCCAGCACAATAAACAAGGTAACCATCTTATGAGAAATCTGTGGGCCATGAATGAATCGTAAGGTTCCCATGTTACAGCTTGACCCAGAATTAACGGTGGGAAATAACTTGCCCACCAACTAAGTTAGACACAAGGTAATAAATAAGTAATATTCAGAATTTTTTCGGAAAAATGATATTACAAACAAAATCCTTGGCTTTTACTTCAAGAAGCACCAGTAAAATGAGAAAACTCACAGTACACGCCGATATATTTAACATAATTTTGAGCAAAAAAGCACAAAGATTCGTTTGTTTAAGAAATGGGAGTAGGTTTTGAGTGAAAGATCGATTTTATCGATCGACATATAAAGTACTAATGGTTTTATGTCATACGTCCTGACACTCTACGCCATCTTGAGACAAATTTTGATGACATTGGGGAACCTTGACACGGCCCCCTCTCTTGTCAAACATGGCCACGTGTTCCGATGAACCTTGATCTCAAAATCATATCGATTGGTGAGAGAGTTTGACTCTTTTAATCACACACACTTACCTCTGTCCCCAGCTGCATTATTGTATTGATGACTTGAGACATATTGCGTCCCTCATAAAGGTCCACAGTCTGGAATAGACTAGTTTTCGGCACGCCATATGCTTCCGCAGCGTCCATGAAGATTTGAATATTCTCCATCTAAAATTTCCAAGAAAAAGACCAAGTGTTAAGTGCTAAAATAATGCCATGGTAAAATCGATAGAATCGTCCAATTTGGGGTAATTCTAGGCAATTATGAGCAAATCGGGGAACCCATAGCTGTTGTTTAAATGGACCATCGAATTTTCTGAGTTGTGATTGGTTGATAAGACAAAGGAATTGACCATTTCTCCAGCTACACGTTCAGAGGTTTTTGATTGGTTCGAAGACAATGCGATGCTCGTATATAAGTTCACAATTCAATATTTTACCTGCTTAAACGGAGCAGACATCGTGTTCGGTTTAAGTGGAAGCCGGACATACTGTGCTGCCTCTGGAAGTTGGGGCGTGCGTTCGTACACGGCGTTGATTAGTCTTAAAAAAGCGAAAACAGATTTAGTTAACATTCACAGAATGTCTGCCTGCTTTTTATTGGTTCAGATTTTCAAGTGTCAGTTCATTGGTTAGTATTTAAGGTGCTACGAATATCTCAGTCTATGCAATCGCTTTTGCATATTTTATGAACTAAATTATTGACTAATGAAATTCCCGTTAAATTGAAATTTATTAAAATTTGAAATCCGTGCGGATGTCCTACAAATAAAGGCAAAAGATTAAATTATAGTTTTCCAAAATTGAGCAACTAACCTCACAAGGATCTTTCCGTCCTTGAGACATTTTTGCACATTCTGTTGGCCAGACGGAACACTTTCCCCAACAATTTGACTGATCCACTGAATCACCTCCCTTTCAGCCTCGGGGTCGTACCTACTGTTTAACTGAAACGCACACAAAAAAGCATTTGATACAGTCTTGGATTTGGGGCAGATCGAAAGTCCCCCTTTTGACCAATGAGCGGCATCCCTCGTCGCATTGGTCAAAAGGGTGGTGTTGGCGCAATTGACGTGACCAGGCTCGATTTTAATATTATTCTTTGAATGCGAACAAAAACTCAACATTTTTGATTAACAAACTCAATAGTAGCATCGAATCGACAAAGTAATGCTTTCAATTGAAATCGGATTTGACCTGATTCATCATGAACGTTGTCGACGAATGCGATCGCACACGATTCTTCTTTTTTCCATTCTCAATAACAAAAAAGCCAATTCTGCTGGGTGTGAGGTAACCAGTGCAAATTTTGAACCAATACCGATTTGTTAGCCTCGATTTATTGCTTTAGTTTGGAAATTTGTTCTGAGTTTTTTGTGAAGCAAGTTTAAATAAACGACTATCAAATAGCACAAAAATAACCATGGAAGTTGAAATCTAGCAAATTTGTTTAGCAAAAAAACGTCATTCGCATTAAGAACTTGGTCATCCACAGTGAGTTTAGAAACGGCATATTTAATTCATCATCGCTTTAGACACGTATTTACACATCACCCAAAATCGATACTCCCCGTAAACAAGCTGAACTCAGCCTGCGTGAACAAGTGGGCTAGAATTTATGCACTTAAACTTGCATGGATTTTGGTGAGTTAAAAGTATGTGAAAAATTCGTAGTGCTATAAATTTAATGTTATCACTTCAGCCAAACCATTAATAGGAAGTCCACTAATGGGTCATTCCTCATATAGAAAAATCGGTTACAATTAAACTGCATAACAGTCAACCTCAAAACCCCATTGAGCCACGTTGGTTCTACAATAAAGTGATAATTCTCACACTACTGAAAACCACTCATAGTAGAATGATAGGATGTTGGAATGTGTAGCCGCTTGGAAAATGAAAGACCATGTACAAATTTAGCATTATATCATTATTTCAAAGTGGATTTAGCTAGCATCGACCACATTGGTCTAAACTGCATACTTCTCATTTCTGATTACTTTAAGTAACGTGACCCTACAAGTACGTCTGTTTTACAGGGAATTTACACTGCCCCGCAAACTAATTGGTGGTTTTAGTTAGAGGATATTCTGCAAAACAAGCCAACCATTGCTGGTTAACGAGAATCTGCCAATCACAAACAAGGATTTAGCCATTTTAGCCCTAATTGTTCCAGAAAGTCAGAATCGAGTTTTTGCATGGCAAATGGCAAATGCTTTCTAATTCTAAGTATACGCATCTTGGTCAAAACACTTGAGTAAAACAAGCACCTACTCGTCTGATGGCGCTGCTGTCAGAATAGGTTTCACCGTTGACGTCGTCCATTCTTTTCTACTCACCACCGTAAAGGCAGACTCCACAGGTTGGCACACGCGGTAATCACCACCGAAAATCCCCTTTGTAAAGTCCAAATCCATGAAGAACCGCCCCCATGTGCCGAAGGCACACATCCACCCGGCCGCCTATTGGTCGTCACCGCCGATAAGCTGGCCAGTGGGAGCCAATCAGCGCACGGCACACACAGCCTCGAGAGGGCGCTCTAGCCTATCGATTATCCAACGTGTGTCTGTGTGTGTGTGTATTCTTGCCTGTGTGTGCACAATGCGTGGTGGCATTTTTCCTGCGATGGGTGTGGTACGCACGGAAGAGTTTGTTGTGACCGTGAGGGAGTTACGACGGGTGGGGGGGGGGCGGAGGGGCTACCGGAATGGGGCTGTTTCCTTCTACATAGAACACCATTAGTGATAATTCTGGCAGGACGTTGTGCTGTGCAGCGTGGTTTGTTAGTGTGTTTGGATGGCACCTTTTTCACCGCCCCTCTGCAGTAGAAACAGATTCGTAATCAAAATAGTAGCTGCCTAATTCAGATCTCGCGCACATTAGAATGCTGCCAAATGCGTCCTGAGTGCCGCTTTCGATTTCCGTGGTGACAAAACAATGATAAGAATCTGCGTGCTATACAGAAAATTTTAATTTTACTCAATTGTAAAGGTGATTTCCGCATTCGTTTTTTAAATAAATAATAAATCGAAGAACAGATTATTTCCTGATTTATCTGCAAGCATCCAGTGCAGTGATTGATAGCTGACAGGAGAAAATATCCGCCAGGTGCACATCGAGCCTTTTTCACTTAACGCTCATTTGAGGTGTTTGCTAAGACACCTCATTTTTTTGACAACCAAGAATGCCACACTGACGTTTTTCTTCCGATAAAAAACCCCGCGTACTTCTTCGCACTGCAACCTTCTTGTAACCGTGTTTGTTGAAACCTATAGTGTCCAAATCAATTATCGAATTTTCGACAGCTTTCGTGTACTGATCGCTCGTTTGTGATGAGGGTAGTGGTGTTGCGCAAGTGCTATTGTGTTCGAAAGTCAGATTATGAAACTCAGCTTGACGCATCAATAGCCAAAGTACTCCACGTCGCCAATTTGTCTTTTAGTGCGTTGGTTTAATCCCGCGAATCATTCTCTCATTTATCAACCAATGAGATTGGACGATTTAGAAAAAATCGAATGCACTTTGTGGCGCGATAAATTAGATCTCAAGGGACAAGGCTGTAAATGTACCAAGCTAATTCACATGAGAAGTAGAACATTATAGGAAACAGCCAAAATTAGGCAACGACATACAGTGTACTTCGGAATGAGAAATCGATGCCAGTTATTGATTTTTGATACCTGTACACAATAAGCTTAAAAGCCTGCCTATCTATTCTTTCATTCTCGAAACCACTCATATTCATCCATTTGGATCAAAAAATTGTGCTTTTTGAGTGGTCAGTAGCTCTGATGCCACCAAAACGGATATCAAGCCAACGCTATCCAATAAGGAAACGGCATCGTGTTAGTAGTACAAAATCCAAATGTGTTTTACAAAAATGATTCAACTAATCCAGTTATGAAAACAGAGGATTAAATGTCCTTTTGCAAAAACCAAGTAATTTAAAACGAGCAAATTAGCTACGCTATTTCGTGCATGACTTTGGCATTTGGACAGATTACAGTAATTTAAGTCCACCTAACCTTGAAAAAGTTTGTTTAAATTAATTTGCCTGCATCGGCGATGTTTTAAATATAACATGAAAAGCAGTTATCTGTTTCATGCGGTTAATCAATAAGTGCAATGTGGTCAAATGACAACGAATGAGCGTGCGTGACGTCTGTTTACTAGTTGATTTGATGTCACGGATTATCGATCACAGCTGAAAATCAATATTTACCCATAGGAACTCAGGTAGTCTCACGATAACACACTGTCGTATCTGCTGTCGTACGTGGTTGCAAGTCACCCAATTCAATGTTGAATTCTAGGCACTATAGTCCATACACGACAAATAGAAAGATCATTTTCACCATGACAACGCTAATCCAGGTGTTGTTTAACAGACAATCAAAAATGATTTTAAAGCAGGGAAATCCTCCGTCTCATGCCGTATTTCTCTGATTTTACGCCTTAAGAATCTCATCAGGTTCATTTTTCTGACTTCTTAGACAAAGTCAAGAACAACCTTGACGTTCCTTGAAATAAATGACGCAATTTTTACCGGAACGTACTTTTAAAACGTGAAAGACGCTGTGACAGTTGCAGGAAGTGAGAGATTTGCTGTTTTTAGTAAAATTTACAAATCGGGAAAATGATTACTGATGCACAATTGTCGTGGCATGAGAGAAAGGAACCAGTAGTCAGCGTGTGTTTTGAAAAAAATGTTTCCAAGTCTGCCTCACCTGCCAACAACTAACCCCGAAAAACTGACGCATTTATGATTTAGAAAAAAATTATGAGCATTTTTTTTGTGATGAACCTTCATTTCTGCTCATGCAGACCTGTGTCTTTGTAGAATATTACTTAAAACCTTAAACTGGCATTAAACTAAACCTACCAACGTTTTGCACAGTGTTTGTGTTAAAAAACGCTCTCAGGAATTTATTCACAAAATACAAAATACAGAAACGCCCCTGATTGGTGGCCTGAAGTGAAGCCTCATGATGTGATTGGATGCTTGGCCTACAAAAACACTCAACTCCTACGGCTTTTAGCTAAGGAAAGTTTGTACTAACATCAGCAGGGCTAAAAAAGTTCAAAGTCTTCTTTGTCAAACAGCAGCACCGTAATTTGTGAAATCAACTCTTAGTTGAAAGATTAGTCAATTTTGACTCTTTTGCGAGGTTGTCAAAATATGTAACATAAATTTCTACTTGACTGGATCTCAAGGTTAAGTTGTACATTAAAAAAAATTTCCGATAATTCATCTTGCAGTACATTTATATATAATCGATGAATTAAACTCACAGTTATAAAAAATTACCAAAAATAGTTTCGAAACAAGAATCGACCCTTTAGATAATCGAGAGATTTTCCAAAGCACAAAGCGGATCGTTAGACTCCTAAAATTTATTTTACCGCACACGAAAGGCGAAAAATAAGTAAAGCAGAATGCCTACCAAGAGTTGTCAAATCGTTATACTTGTTTCAAAACTGATTATAGCAACCACTTAAACGAACGAACTGTCAGATATTTGTACTGACGACGCGTTGCTTTCTAAAGAAAAGGAACGTGTTTTTCAAAATTTCGCTTCAGTGTTGAGTTGTTCCTGTTGCTTTTGGACATTTATCAACAGAGAAAACGCCACTCACAAGATAATTTTAGCCACAGCAAACAGAACGAAGCAATCACGAAATTTTTATGTGTGAAACCATAAACGTTTTTGCCTACATATATCATGATAAGCAAGTAGAACAAATATCACGGAACGTCAGAGCATGAGCGATTTTAATCATGATAATGTGTAACGAACCAGTAAAACTTAAGCATAATTTTGTGGAATGATATAATTTTTATTTTTGACACAGTTGGGCTGCGTATTTTTGTGACGAAACAATTTTCGCAAAAGATTTAAAAATCGCACCGATTGATTGATCTCTTCTTTTTAAAACAAATTCGATTACTTTGATGATTATTCAAAAGCCAACTTAAGCGAAATCACCTCCTCATTAAGTTGATTTATCATATGGTCATAACCGCTGAATCAGACAGCAATTTCCGTCATAATCTGAAATGTAATTTAAATGCAATTCATAACGATGCTGCATAGTCTGCCTCCTACAAAATAAATGTATTCAAACTCTAATATTTATCTTATGATGATAATGATAACAATAATAATAATGAGACACCCGGTAAAATGTATTCAATTTAGGCAATTTAGACGAACAGCCAATCATGAGTCAAGAAAAAATTGTTTGAATTTGCGCGATGTCTGATCTAAATTTAAAACTGGTGTTATGCAAAAAAGAATTTGCAGCACTGCAAACACCCAACAATTTAAAAAAATTCCTTAAAAATATTTTTCACAGACAAATAACAAAATGAGGAGATTTTTTTACTGTTTTGGTTATTTTTTGTGGAAGAAGCCATTAATTTTAATAAACACAAGAGATTCACGGCTGCCAAATGTTGGCTATTGCTACAGTATACACGTGCGCCTAACGAAATTTGCACTAAAGTGGCTAACCTCACACAGAAATTGACGAGCAAATAGCTATCTAATAAGAATGCAGAAAATCAAAATTTTTAATTGAAAAGAGACTTAATTTATGATGAGAAAAGGTTATTGAAAATTGAAATTATTTACCAGAAATACACCACCAGCCCTGCGCAAAAAACGCATTTTTTGGCTGTGCAGTAGGTGCCGTATGGTGAATTCCCCAACAACATAGAACGGTGCGGTTGTTACTTCGTCCATGTCGATCAAAAACACTTTAAAAGTGTTGGCGTAAGTTTAAGAATAACTTGCAAATTTAGCTAAAAGTCTTCAATTTTTGCAAAAGGTTCTAGTACTTGGGTTAGCAGAAGTTACGTGTTCTAGTATAAACCGTTTTCACCAACGAATGTAGTACACGTTTGTCAGGAAAATCGGTTATGAAATAACGCGTACTAGTGGTTTTAAACAAAACGAATATTGGCAAAGCCTTGCTTCCAGTTAATTACTACTTAATATAATTGCATCCATTTTTCTCTCAAACTAAAACAGTATTTACCACATGCGGTGCCTATTTATAGAAGGCGCTGCACTTGCGATTCATGCTAGATTGATAAATTATTTCACGCAGTCCAGGAAGCAATCAGAAACAAGCAAGCATTATCAAGGTCACACGGATAATCAATAAAATTATTTGGCACCATTTCAAATCGCATGACAATATTTCTGACTTTTAAAAATACACGCAAATCCCACTATCGTCTGCATTGGTTAAGATTCAAGTCAGCAAGATTGCAATTCGTGTTTACGGAAAAATTTGATTAATGAAAAATATTGCATGACAGCGCTTGCTAAAAATAACAGTGGTCGTGACAATAGCATGACCTTGTTTTCTTGGATGTAGGACGGCTAAAAGCAACAAGTCAGTGTTGTTGCAGCAGAAATATTTGCGTCAATGGCCAGCATTAACTTTGAACACGACGAAAGCACTTATTTTTGTCGAAGTAAGTAACATGAAAGTGCAGCTTATTTAACTTTTGCAGTTTTCAGGCTCCAAAATTAACCAAAAGGCTAAAATGGCCAAACTATCATTTAAATGTCATTGAATTTCAAAATTTTTTGCTTACGCGTATCAATTTGAAAAAAATTTAAAATATGGTCAAGATTTAGAAGATTTCATATCCGCTAATGCTGGTCTCAGTCATTTAATTTTTACACGGAATTAATAAATTTAATGACAAAAAATAGGACGAATTAGAAAAATCATTTAATACTAATAGTGTGTATAATTGGGTCTGAGTTTGTTGTTTACTGAGAGATTTTCTAAAAACGGTTTACGTGACTTGCATCCCCTCATGCTGTTTACTATCTTCTGAAACCTTCCAAAATGTTTAAAAATGTAGGTAAAGACGAGGAAAGCAGCTGATTGGTTGAAAATCTTCAAATAAAACAGTCACTTAAAAAAATCAATAACATAGATCGCCTAACCAATCAGGTGTAGTGATTTCAGAGCTAGAGTTCATTCTTGATTTATTTTTGAATATTTTACAATTTTCCATGCTGCAGATTAATCAAGAAATTTCAAACAGTTTCGTAAACAGTATTACTTTTCAAAAATTGAACTGGATTTAGCAGTTGTCAAACTATTGCCTTCAATACCAACCCAAGTATCCACATTTTGGCATTTCTTGACGCCGCTACAGGAACGATTAAAAACAAAATGAAGGTTGTGTCAGCAGCACCACTTCTTGCGCTTCTCGTGGTTACTATTCAGAAAACCGTCATTTTTTTACAACATTTCAACGGAAAAAGGAAAATCAGAGCACGAAACGCAAATTTTACTTAGCTGAAAATTTAAACGTATCAATCCAGAGACTGTCATTTATAAAATGGCGCCTTTTTTATCCTGTAAAACCTTCATTAGGATTGTTGGCATTTGGGTGGGATAAGCGTAAGCGCAGGGTGTCGCAATGCTAACGATCCATTTTTTACAACACACGAATTTTAACACGAATCCACACAAAACTCCGCTTTTTTTTATTAATTTGATAATAGCTGGTGCAAGGTACAGGATGAAAAATCAAGTCAAATGAGTTTTTTTTATCTAAAATTATTTCTCCGACGAGTTGCTGTTTTTAGTTGCATTTTTAGACATGTTAATTTTAAGAGTTGTCAAGTAAGGATTTATGCGAAATGAATTTTTACGGGAAAAGTCAAAACTCTTAGCAACGAATTTGTACCACCCCTGTTCTCGAAAGAAATCTCTCGGCCGACTATTTTTCCCGCAATAATTCTTAAACGTTAATTTTTAAGAGTTGTCAAGTAAAGATTTATGCGAAATGAATTTTTACGGGAAAAGTCAAAACTCTTAGCAACGAATTTGTACCACCCCTGTTCTCGAAAGAAATCTCTCGGCCGACTATTTTTCCCGAAAAAAAAACGAGTGTGCTTGCCTTGCTTGTACCTAATTATCTAACAAAGAAATACCACCGAAAAACGCCCATGGGCAAGTCTACCTGCAAATCCACCACAAATACCAACTTCTGACTGCCCTTCGGACGATACATTACAGCAGAAATTAATTTTGGTGTGGGGTTTTGCTATGGTAACTTGTTTTGAATGCATCAAATTGTTTACACTTTATTCTCACGAAGCAATGATGTTGATAGCTAATTATCTGCCTTCTTGCCGGGTATCCGGTCAGAAAAAAAAGCATTTAGGCTGTCTCGCAGGAATTCCTCGACAAAGTACTGCCAAAATAAACACTTTTGGCCCGCTAAAAGAGCAGAACATTACCGTGGCTGTCACCCGCGCGAACACTGCTGTTCTGTGTCTTGTGGCACTAACGCGTCAATCGATTTCATTGGTCGCCCGTGAAATTATGCAGGGCTGCAGCAATATAAGCACGCGTTTTAATTAAGACTGATGCGTTCCCATTCAGGCAGTAGTGCAAACGATTATTTAAAATTATTCAACGCATGGCATAAATAATATTTTGAATAATAATATTTTTAGAATTATTGAAAAAAGCTGACTAAATATGCCCATACCTTCCCGATTGGCTAACCTGATCGATTCACTATGGTAACTGGAAGTGCAAGGCCATTTAGTAAATTAAAACACGGCATGGCTTCATCAATCTCCTTTACGTGCGCATGCTAGAGACGACAAATTAAGATTGTTGGCTAATAAAATTCAGTAAATTAGTAGATGTACCACTGCCTAAACGGCACACTATGTGATATTAGTGGCGGGAATGGTATTTGAGCTGGAAAAATTGATTTCGGATATGTTGATTGCAAAATAGCAACCCGCTGCCACAAGATATTTGGTTGCCACTAGAGACGATCGAAGCCAATAGCCATTGGCCGGATACTGTCGTGGCCAGTTAAAATTGAGGATGTGATCGTTTCTTCTAGAAGCATAAGCGAAATATTGATGGGAAATATAATGAAGAGAAGCCATTGGTCGGCGATTATTGGGTAGCAACAGAAGATGCTTAAATCACTTTTCCAGCTATAAGTGCCTAAAATGATGTAGATTAATTTAAAATATTATAAATATGGGTGGTCGCAAGATGCCAACTCACTGCAACACGATATTAAAAGCTGACCAGTTAAATTAGAAAACAAATTCCATGGTATCCAAACACGTAGTTATTTTATTTTGCGTGATCTTGTGCACATATGATGAAGTTAGCCGAAAAATTGTCAAATTTATGAATTTAGTTCAAAACAATAACGACGGAGAATGAGGCGGAGTGCCTGCCCCAAACGACGCCAAATTTGATTGGTCACGTCAAGGTCAACGAGCTCATCTATTACCAATTAGCCCCCTCTTTCGTGGATCACGCCACAAATCTCCAGAAACTGCGCAGCCAGAGGGTACACTTCGAACCCCAGCAACTGTGCTAGACGATCACGCACCCATTTACGCGACAATAGCTCACAATCTGGATCTAAGGATAAAATTCATGAGCGCAACACAGCTTAGTACAAACTAAACCTCGTCTCAATTTGATAAGACTAGCGAAAGTGGAACGGCGCAAAAGAATACTCTTCGGTGCGATGTGGAATTTAAACTAACCGTTACAGGATGACCATTTGAGACATCATTTAGCGTGCTTTGTTTTTAAATGGATCGTCCCCGCCAACACTGAATGGGCATTGAAAAGATCTGTCATTAACAAATATTACGCCCCCAGAGCACCAATTAATCAAATAAAATCGGCACTTCTGATGGAAAACTGGGCCCGTGAATTGACAAACAAGGGAGCAGACATGTTAGATCATGCCTAGCCCAGCAAATCACCTGTCTGTGTGAATTTGAATGACTCACAAGGAAAATCTGCAGCCATCTAGTGAAACGGACGGATGAGAAGCTATATGCAATGCGTGACGCAGTCATGATGGGATACTGGAATCGCAGACACCTGATGTGCGGTTCTGGCTTGTGATTGGTTAATAAAGCAGGCTCTGTTGTACCTGTCTGCCTCATATCAAGGCTCGGAACGGTTGGTGCAGCAACAGCCAATTAACTTCAACTCAAAAGATACTATTTATGCCGGCATTTCGAAAGTTGGCACACCTAATTTGGAGGGACATAACTGGAGCAAATAGACTACTGCCTACAATAAATCACCATCTCCATTCCACTCGTGGAATTGGATCGCACAAATATTCCCATATTGGTAAATTTAGAAACAATGGGTGATGCGCTAGTACTCAATTCTAGTGTTAGTAGTATCTTTATTAGCAAAATTAAATGCAATGCTTACTTTCCATGACCCACAAATGCTTCGACCAATGGCTAAATTACTAGCTTAGGAGGTTTTGTTAAATACCTCTGAGGTTTCACAAAATTGGACAGTATAACAAAAAATCCATGACACCGAATCGGTGGCCAGTTTGAAAATTTGCTGCTAGAATATGAACTGAGTAGCAGGTGATTCGGACAGCTGATTCGGACACGCCTGAATTTTCCCAACACATATCCTGGAATAGAATCAGCCTACGAGTAAATCTCCAACAGGACTTAAGTTTTGTGACCACAGTTAAATTTTGCATCAAAATTGTCCAAATAGTGTCAACCTCGAAGTTGAAAAAATAGTGAAGGCATATTATTTACTTTAAATGCAAATTTCATAGAGAGTAACAATGACGCTCATTGGTCAGATTAAAGTGCCAATGGATTATCCAATCAGAAATTAGCAACCCACATTACTTTGAAAATTCGATATCAGTCCTTAAGATTTAAACATTGGTTGTGAGAAATCTTGAAATAAGAGAAAAATACAATGATAATAATCAGAAATCGATTTTCTATTCAGCTTTTAAGGGTTTCGGTTACGCCGACAGTAATCGCAAAAATCCAGTCACCAGGTGGTTAAAAGCTGAAATATCAATAGGAGTTCTTGCCATGAGGTTAAATCCCACTTTCACCGACTTGTGTGTCCTAAAGATGGCCGGTCGCGTGTCCACGCTTTTAATCCTCTCGCATCCCCTGAGCACCAGAAAAATTCAAAAACAGCAAGCCTGATTACCGGGGCTTCAGCATACTTTTTATGTTGCTTCAGGTTTTTGAGTGGATTCACATACCAGTTATCGATTGATGTTCAATTCACCAGTCACTAAAGCTACTATACCAGGTGACTGAAATACCAGCCACAGCGGTCAATGATGTCGGAACTATCAAATGTTTTCCACCGATTTGGATATTTCATAAGTCAGCTAAATTAAATTCTAATACCACGTAATTCCAGATAAAGCAGAGGTCGCTAGTGATTGCCATTCAAGACAGAAATGTAATTGGGTGAGTGTAGGTAATCAACTACATCGCATCCACAAGCAAATTAGGCAACCAATGGTAGCAAAGCACAAAGCGCTGACATGTTTAGCCAATGAGAAAGCAGAGCTGATTGTTTTACGCAATCAAGACAATTTGTGCAGTCATTGTGAACTCTACCAATATCCGCAGTTTTTAGATTGGTTCTTTCACAATTCCAGCTTACCTCTTCAAATTAGTGCACTTAGGAATCGTGATTGGTTAGTTTTCCCAGCAGACGAATTGCTCAAGTTAACCGACGGGAGAAAGGGCGGTAAAGGAAAGTTGGAGTCCCGTTGGGAAACAGACTTCGTTTTTGCTGAAAATCTCATACTTCCAGCGCATATAACTCTAGCGAATTCAACTATAGCTGTAACCGACCAGCCACACGCCATTGTCTTGCCAATCGCCAGAATTTATTGTCCAAATTCACACATACACACAGGCAGATACCGACAAACCATTGTCGTATCGATCGCTCGTGGTTAATGTCTGAAGCCACAGACACCGTCATCGCATCGATCGCTCACGAACCAAATCGGCTGAATTTTAGGCCCCCTCTAAAGCCGTCAGTTACCTCCCCTCCATAATTGCTACAAAATACATTTTTCTCTATAATTTACAATTTTTACTAGGATAAATACCTCAGACGGACCGTAAAGACCCATGATTGCAATTATATTGGGAAAAAAACAGGCAAAAAGTACAGTTGTCGCGAGAGGGAAGAGCGAGTACCGACAAGTAGGCAGGTATGCAGTCCAGAAGGTGGGAAATTCGTGTGTGTGTCATGGTGCGACGACACGAAATTGCTACTCGAAGACCGGAGCCGGCGGGTGGGAATTCGATACCTAAAAAAAGCCACCGAAATCGCATGACTCGCTGCGTGGCAAAGAAGCAATCAGACATCGCGACAAGCAACCAACCACCTCCCGACGTGTGAGCTTAAATCAGCGCCTACACTGGCGGTGTTTGGGCACAATCCGGCAGCTATCGCGGAATTATAACGCGCACGCCATGAAGCCTTACATTCAGGGGGCGAGCCGCTTCGGCGTCGGCTTCTTCCTCATCGCTTTCCTGGCAGTTCTCCAGGAAGGGGAACTCGACCTGGCTGAGGCTTCCAGGCACGAGGAGAGCGCCGTTCTGGCTGAGGGTCTTGTGGAGGGGCTGCTGCGGCTGCGGCACCGACTCTAGACCCAGCGCGTGCACCCACACCGTCGGCCGGTCCTCCTCCTCCACGGAGGGCTGGGCGGCGCGGTTGAGGATCTTCAGGAACTCCGAGGTCTTGGCGCGCATCCGCATGTGCAGGTACCCCTTGGCGCACTTGATGTGGTAGTGGAGGTAGTTGCGCACCGTGTGGATCAGGTTGATTGTCCGGTCGGCGGCGTGTGGGGCCAGGTGGCGGGGGAAAAGAACTGAAGGGAGGAAAAAGACGGGCAAGAGCCTCCAGACACACGCAGACAAACTGGGAATCCCTCTTTCCAACAACAACACGAAAACAGCGGGGAGTGCATACCGAAGGTTATGTAGGCTCTGTTGTCGCCGCCGACGGCGTCTGTGCCTCGCAATTCCGCTGGAGGCTCGCGGTGCGAGTAGAGGACTTGCGGGGCCCGGTCATAGCGACGCCTCACCTCGGTGAATTCCTGCGGTAGCAAGCAACACCAACAACAATAAGACTACAAGTTAAACAGTTCTGACTACTTATTGAAAGCAAAGTAGGCAAGGCGAGGGACTAGCGAGACACACTCCTACAGCCGACTGATAAAAGATGACTTACTTTTGGTGGCAGGGCTGCTGAAGAACTAGCAACCAGCAAATAAAACCCACCCCCTCTTGCACTCAGAGCCCCCTCACTGGCTAGTCGCTGACTTTGCGTGATATCAGCGTTTCAAAGATCACACCAACCTAACCTAGGTACCCTACGTGTGTTGATCGTGGAGATATGGCAGCTAACCACATTTTTTACTGCGAACTAGCACTTGGTGGGACTTGGTCACAGTAGCTACAGGAGGAACAACTACACCAGACCTTGGTCGCATTCGAGGTCAGCGCTGGTTCCACGCACGCGTGTCCCTCAGTGCCTCAGCAGAGTGCAGTTAGGGGTGCGGTTAAAACAAGCGTCTGTTTTAAGACTGCGTGGCTGTTAGACGCGAGAGCTTACCGACTGCATTGGCTGCAGGCTAAAAACACACACACAAGTTTGCAGTTAAAATGCGAAAAAAACTAAAGCACTGGGTCAATTCGACGGGACAATTTGGAGACCTCTACCTTCACCCGCAGAAGTCATTGTAAAGAGTGGCATCGGCAAGCGAACAAGTCATGACACCCCAAACAAATACTACGAACACAGTTAAAGAACTCGTGTGTTCACCACGACGATACGGATGTTGCGACTGATGCTACTTCGCTCGACAAGTGGTCTTTCTAGCTGAAAACTCCACCGACAGTTCCGTTTGGAATGCACACACCCATACGTGTCCTGGTTGCTCGTGGGCCATGTATCCGCAATGCACCAATTACTAGTCAACTTCGAAAGCCAAAACAAAACGAAGGAAGTCCGCGTGAGTCACGATGTGGCGCGTGCGCGTGCCGAATCGGAGTTGAGGCGACACGCCGTGGACGGTGCGGTCAAAGCAGACGCCTTCAGAGCGCAGAAGGCTCCAGGGTGTTCAAGGGACACCGTGGTTGGAATCACCGTGACAGACGCGACACACGGGGCTAGAAGTGTTGGTTCGATTCAGCCAACAGCTGCTGCCAAAATGCAGGTAGAACACCACCGCGAAAACGTACCCAATGAAGTCACTTCTGTTGAGGCGGCTTGAGGGCGCCCACCTTACATAAATTCAGTGGCTTACTCGTTCATAGTGATTTTTCTGTACAACCAATCAAAAGCCAGGAATTTCGTGTACACAGGTAGCCTGAGACACAGCATTGGTAACGCTAAAAGGCACTATTTCTGAGTGCATAAGCCACTGGGTAGTCGATAGTAGCATTAGTAAAAGAGGGATTTCAGCAGGAGTTCAGATGTATCAAGTCCACACAACGGATCCAGGCCTCAAGTTTGCCCAGCACAACACATCAGAAGATTAGGCCTACAATCTTCACCATTAGCGGCAGGTGGAAGGAACTTTTTCTTGCGTGTACTAAAACAATTCTCAGGCTGGGTCATGGGTTGGCGAAGAAACGCGATCGTCCAATAGGAGGGGCTTGGGAGCAAGGAAAACGACAAGCACCAATGCCTTGTCTCGGGGAAAAAAAGTACCTGCATAAATATCTTCCCGATAACGACGTCATCCGCGTCCTTAAAGACGGTACTGAAGATCACGGTAATACGATCCTCAAGGGCTTGGACGTACCTAGAAAAAGAAAGCGCATGGCGCTAAGCTTAAGGTTATCGATGCAGGAACTACCCCAAACATGCTTGGATTTAGATGCCAAATGGGCTAAGCGAAGATTTTCGTCGTTACTGTCCCATTTGCACTTGGAAAATTAGGTATTAACAGAGAACAAAGAAATATTATTCGGAGATTGACGCATCAGCAATTATTGGATACGAAATCGGGTTAAGACGGTTACAATATGTCGCCATCGCAGATTCAGACACCGCCGTGAGTGATCACGCTAACCAGCGTACGCGAAGGCATTTGGCGTGGATTCTACACAGAGAGAGTAAAATTAAACCTGAAAAGTCGCAATACGGACGGATGGTGGTTTTGTGTGGTGCTTTCTTTCACGTTAAGTTGCACTCACGAATACCAGCAAGAACAAAGTTCTCCTGGATGAAAGGCAGTAATCGGTACACACATACACACACACAGGCATGCACACAGACTACCTCCGAATCATTCCAGAACAGACTAAGGCCTATTTGTTTTACAGTAATAGTGATTTGGGGCAAGAATACAAGTCTTTTAGAAAAATCTGGTTTGAGACGTCGGTAACTAATTGTAAGTTGTACCGAAAATTGCAAAATCTACGAGTAAGTACCGACAGCCATCTGTTGCCGACACACACTATGTCGTTTTCTATAGCCGGACGGCAGTTGTGTGACCACACCACCGAAATTGTCGCTGCTCTGATTGCCACGGCGAACTGGCGATCGTTTGATTGACGACACAGAGTAGCCAATCATTATGAATGTCACACAAGTCAGCGGCTTCGTCAGTTCAGCCCAAGTCCTCGCTTGACGCTAACGTGGGGAAACTTTTTTCCACAACCTTGAAAGCATTAGCACCTAACACCTAAACACCAAAAGTGACGATGAAGGTGACTCACGCAACATTTTCGCCTTCCTAATTGACAATGCAATAAGAGAATGTGATGAATAAATAGCAGAATCGTAAGGCATGATGCTCAAATGATGATAGGTTCTCATAATAAACTGGCCATATACGTTAAGTGAATTTTGACACGAAGCAAATAGTGTTTAGTAAGAACAGGTTTCCATTCGAATAACAACACTAAATTAAGTAAAGCTTAACAATCCCTCCGTCAAGGAGAAAGAAGTCGGACAAGGGATAGGTCGGTTCGATTAAATGCGGTATCATTGTTTTAAAAAGAAATGACAAAAAAGTACTCGACGTACATCGCTTCATTAGGGCTGTAGTGAATGACGGCCCGCTTTGATATAATGGGCTCGTCAGCCAGAGCCTGGAGGAGAAAGAAGGGCTCAAATACGGCGGCGAAACAGTTGCGTTTGATCATGGAGACATGGCGGGCGACGGCCTCGTAGTTTTGCGGCACATTTTCAAGATCGAAGAGAAGAGAAACCGAGTAACCTGGCTGAGGTTCGTCCAGCATATAGGCGCCATATTCTCGCTTGAGCAGCTAACCAAACAACATTAAGTCCGACGTAAAAAAGTCACACAAATTAAGAAGCGCAATTTTGTCGTCCCAATTTGTATGGTTAAATTTGCTTGAAAGGACTTACTCCCTCAACATCGTACTCCCTGAGTTCATCAAAGAAGTTGACCAAGAGACTGACAAGTAACTTTGATTTATCCTTTTCGAGATTATGAATTCGATATAGTACGCGATCGAAATCAGCGACAGTGTAATCGATCTTCTCGAATTTTATTCTAAAGGTGTAGGTTGGCGTGGTTAAGGATAAAAAATTACCCTGCTTTTGCGTTGCTGAATCGGGTGAGGAGCAATTCCTCTACCGCTGGATTATGAAAATCGAGGAAAATCATTTTCGGATGTGATGGTTTGGACCGTAGTAGTTGACTCACAACCTATCCATCGATGTGCCTAAAAGGAAGTTTACAGTAACAAAGGTAATGTTAGCACATTTTTGCAAAATATAAGAGATATCCACCTGACCATTACCTTATAGTAAACTTCAACTTACACATTATGCATGTAAAATGCCAAGCTGATTATCGTATTTAAAGCAGTATTATTAGACAAAACAGCTACAAATATCTACAGAAAACAGAGAAAAGTGATTAATCCGGGTAACCCATCAAGTGATCAGGCTCACGGCCTTAAAACAATGTTAGGAAAGACACGTAAATAGAGAACGTGTGATAAAATCACCGGAATTCACAAACTTACGGTATTCAAAAGGTCCTCAAAGGCAAACAGTGGCGATTTGGCACCACGATAATTGGTCAGCTTGCCCGAACCAATGATTAAACTGCGAATAATCCCTTGTTTAAAGTAGTGCCAATATATCATGAGTTCCATCAAAGGTTCGGAATTAAGTCATTGCAATAACGGCCTAAACTGCTTAAATTAGGTGAAACATGCTCAAATTTAATTTTTTTTGCAAAAGATTGTTAAAAATAAAAAGGTGACATATGAACCTTCGATAATGTGATAATGAAAACGTTAGAGATTTGTGCGGGATTTTATCCAACATAAAAAATAACTGAAAAAATGCACCTTTTTAGCTTTTTTCTGAAAAAAAATTATTTGAAAAATTGTTCTTGTTAAAAAATGATTTTTCGCGCCTTTGAGCCGAAAAATTGATCGTCATTAGAATTTTGAATCTATGTGCCGGTTGTAATAAATTACAACGCGCAGTAAAACGTACATATGGTAAGACATTAGCACTAACCAACAAATTTACTTCTTAAATCTATCGCTTAGGCCGTCAAAACGAACACGTAAGGGCTGAAACGCAGTCTTGAGCATGCAAATTTTTTTTTATAAAAAATCATTTATTATCCTTTATATCATTGTTATTTACGGGGATGGCAGTTGTATTACCTAGCTGACTCCAGTAAAATACGGAAAATCTGAGCTATGGATGCATTTATGTGTGGTCAGTACTAACATCCGACCTCCTTATTTTGGTAATGATGCAATTACAGCAAAATATACACTCTCAAGATAATGCGCTGCCACCTGAGAAACTCAGTCGACTGCGAAATGGAAAGAAAAAAGTTGGCATGTAGAATTCGAGTTGTTTTAATGAATGATGCCAACATAATAAAATTACAGTGGGCAAAGCTATTTTAATCCAAAGTTTTAATCTAATTGTGCCTTGCTGATTATGTCACTACAAAGTACGGCAGTCGTTTTACTAAGAACAAACAAACACCATTAAGCAGAAAGTTTCAGTATATTACGGGTTTGACTGCTGATGCTACTCTTTAGATACTTTTCACTTATATGCATAAATGCAGAAAGTGAGGTATTTTTCAAAAATTGCGAGCTTTCGTGCATTCATAATTAACTTATAGTCCCGTTATTGTCACCCCTAATTTAGTTATGCTTCAACATTTATTACTGTTTATGTCAAACTTGATATGCAGGTTTGCTAACTTAATTCGTGTACAATTTTTGCGTAAATCAAAAACGTTTTATTAGGATAATCTACTATAAGTTACTAATACACATAACAAATTCATAGAAATGGTCAATTAAACCCTTACTACAAAATTCTATTATCTGCTTGTGGCTTTTACTTAGGCTGAATTTTTCACTTAATTATTGAATGAAACAGCATGCGTTTGTTTAGTCTAAAGTGCCTGAAATATCCAATGTGCACATTGAAGTCGAGTTGTGTTTAATCAAGTCAGTAAATACCTTGTGGTTAAATAAAATCAACTGCACGAAAGAACTTGGCCGGTGGAAAAGGCTTCAGCAGCATTAGTCATCTACAAAGTTGCAAGTTTTAATATACGCTGGCATGAGCTTACTTCTAGCGTACCTTTTTGTAATTTTTGAGCGTGCAAACAGATGCTCACTAATCTGTGTCCACAGAAGTTTAATTTAAAATATACTCTACTCGTTAATGTTAGTAGATTGGCTGTATTACTCATTGACAGTGGACAGGCAACGAGCGTGACATTAGCCAACGCCGAACAAAATCACACTTACCTGTTGACTACACAGATTTTAAACCGTCCTTGTTTAACTTATGCGCCGGTAGATAGATTATCTTTACGCCTGACAAATTCAAAGTGTGTGCTTTGAGTGATGGGATATCTAGCGAACGTTGACATGTGACGAAATTACTGAGAATGCGTTCTGTTCACGAGACTCAGCCTAAAGTTCAAATGCATTTTTCAGTCTTGAAACCAATGGCAAAACTTTTACATTGCCTAAGCGATACAAACCCCTGGAATGGAGAAGGCGGCTTTTTGTAAATTTCGCATCGTTTGAATACTAATATCAGTATATTGTACATTCCATCTTCCGAATGCAAGTGCAGATGCAGAGGGATTGAGTCGGGTTACCTACGAGCGTAATTTTCGCTATTTTCGAGGCTCTAGTTCAGAATCTTGCAAATTTTGTAGAGAAATCCAGACATGACAGCTTATTTAAACAAAACGGACGTTGTTATGGAAACATTATGCATAGAGCGAATCTTTTTAGCTCTTCTCAAACTGCACCGTCATTGCAAAAAAACCGTTTCGCTAACGACGAAGTCCATGGACGCAAACTCACGACAAAAAACACTTCAGGCAGCCATTTTAGAATGGAAGAAGAGCTGCTGATTTTACAAAGGCACTTCAAACGAGGCGAGGTTTGCTTCGTCTACAGACAATGACGTTTATCGCAAACGAGCATTCCTTGGCCAAATGCTAGTTAAAATTGACGTCAACGGTTGATAGGTGCTTCGTAGAATGGTGGATTTTCGCGACCAATCAAATAACTCGATTGTCTGCACCTCCACGTTTTCATTCACAGCACATCTTCTAGGCACAGTCCACTTTTTTTCCCCAATTGACACATAGGCACACACACATGCAGCTGCAACGGGGAGATTTCCCGGGCCAACATAGCACGCCACGCACGTCGACTGGGTCGCACGTGCGCACATCCTAGAATGAAAGGCAGGCGTCGCCGCACCTGCAAGGCGTGCGTACGCACGCGCGCGCGCGCACACGTCAACAGCAACGGCAGCTTAACTGCTGGCCGGCCAAGTGGCGATCGATAAAAAGCGTGCGGGTGCGCGTGATAACACGCCTGCGCGATGTCGTATGTTGCTGCTGCCGCCGCCGCCACCGCTGTTTCACAGCTTCTGCCGCGACGCAAGCAGACAACCGCGCTGTGGACAGAGGCCAACACGACGTCTTCGTGTGTTGGTAGCGACGCGTTTCCCTTGCACTCCTTGAACATGCGTGCAGATGAAAATTGTCGGTGGACTTGAAGGGCCTAAAGCAGTTTCAACACGCTAACAGGCACTACTGTTAAAGCTATGCACGATCGACTGGCTTGAAACGAGACCACCCTAGCTTTCAGATGAACAATCTTTGTCGGCTCGACGGGTTGACACAATCACTATGGCAACCAGGTACTGAAAAAAGTCCGATAAACTGATATTCTAGCCTCCAGGGCGCAGTAGCAAGTAGATGCCGAGGCACGATTACCGGCAAACTACACTCCAGATTTGGTTGCCACGGCAACACAGACCTACTTTCAGACATGAGCGTGGCCAAATTACCGCCGCTTCGGCTGTCATGGTAGGCATGATTAATAACCACGAGCGACGGAGGCGCTTTTGTGTGTTGAAGGGGGCACACAACACGCTCCAGCACACGAAAGCCGCCTTTAGGAATGAGTGGATGGTGTGAGGGGATGGGACGCGATGCACCCAGTAGGCACTTCTGACGGGCTCAGCCCTTTACACGCGGGTTCTGCTAGGAGACATGGCACCAACCAACTAGAGAAGGCACCCGATGGAGACACGAGGACCACATGAAGCGCGTAAGCAACACCACCTCCACCAATATTGACTCACAGTAGCAAATTTATTACTGACTTTCGTTTCACGTGCGTTCACACTCCTACCTGGGTCTCTCTCTCGCTCGCTAGTTGTGAATGTGTGTGCGTGTGTGCAAGCGTTTGCGGTCGTCAGCACAACTTGGCGCACGCAACAGCGGGCGCACACACAAACACGCACGCACGCAAGGGGGAGGAAGAGGAGGAGGGAGGAGGAGAATTACACCTCAACGGAGTTCACCAACTTTACCATCACTACGCAGTAGCGGTGAACGTCAGCAGCTTCAAAATTAAAAGGAAAGTAAACAGAGAGAGAGAGAGGGCGGGTGGGGGAGGGGCTTGTGTGTTGGGAGTGATAAAGAAGTCATCAAACGAAAAAAAAGTAGAGAAAGAAGAAGGGAAACAACTTGGGAGGGGGTGGCGGGGTGGTGTGAGTGTAGAAGAACAAGAGGGATCGACGGGTGCCTGGTTCTTTTATGTATAAATACACCGTTGAGAGTGGTGCCAATTCGAGTGGTGTACGAAGCGGGAGCGACAAGTTGTCGTGGGGGTGGCGGGGGGGAGGAGGAGGAGGAGTGGGGACAGGGTCCATCGGATAGCACACGCGCACATTGATTGTACAGGGAGACGGAGGGGGCTGAGAGAGCCCCGTGTGTCTGGAGAAAGGCGCGGGAGAGGGGCGTGGGAGACACGAGCTCTCTCTACACCAGATTGTACTCCTTCAGGTTCAACTGCAGGATGGTGTCTTTCACAGCTGCGAACACGAAACGAATGTTCTCCGTGTCTGTGGCGCAGGTGATGTGCGAGTAGATGACCTTCTCGGGGTCGGGGTTCAGCTCGACGAACATCTTCAAGATGAACTCGCGTGCGGCCTTGGCGTCTCGTTGGGGACCTACAACAACCAAGACATGAGACATAGAACGAGTTTGCAGACGTGAGCTAGGGCGCGAATCGATGACATTGTGCCAGAACCAACCAATCAATGACGCGTGTCGCGATTTGCCCGAACCGCATCGGATTAAAGGGCAACAGTAGACAAGCGGGAGTACTCCAAGTAACCTGCGAACTCACCAGAGTACGTCTTCATAAGTCCAAACAGCCTGGAAGAGAACTAGTTCTGGTGCCAAGAACTGAGCCCTTTCTAACGGCAAATTTAAAACTTGCAGACACAGTGACGATGCCTGTGCGCCGGAATATGATAAAAAATAAGCTACTTCATTGAGAATGGTGGTGGATCTACTAAAAGGCCTACGAAAACGGAGGCCCGCGTTCCATGAATGCCATCTACCACGCGGTTAGACGCGGATCTTCTGACGGATCGAGCACGACACGGCACAGATTTGACTCCATTCTACATTCGACTGCACGGCAGGTGAGAAAGGATGGTCGTGAATGCTAAGACTTGACGTGATTCGTCTCTACATTTGAAAGCGGTGATGACAGAAATTTCAACGCTGGTCAACGGGACAGCGATTTTAGAGTTTCAGGCCAAAATTAACCAACCACAGTATTGGAATTAATGCAAACTCGCCGAAGGTGAACAAAAAATAGCATTGAAGTCTTGTGAACAAGCTTCATTTTCGGTGTCAGGAATGTCCGACAACGGAAAGCGGATATTACGGACACTGGGGTCTGATGCTGTTGGCACCAAACCTCATTTTGCAAAGCAAAAAGATGAAACAGCTAAGGAGGGCCAGACGGCGTTAGAAACGGCGTCGTGTTAGACAACGGGGAATACGCTAAAGCGGCCATGGGGTACTTTAGGCATTAAACTTCGTAAGTAAGAACTTGGTTTTGGAAAACTTAATATATTGATAAATCGCGAGTACACAACACCCCAGAACGAGCAACGAGGGAGTTCCAAAGACAAAAGCCACGCTTCTGGTGGTGTGAAACAAGGTCCACAATAAGATTTTTTCACAAAAACAGGAACACGTTGACCGGCGAGGTCAACCGCGACTGTAGTTAATCTAATACCGGTGGGAAATGAGCAAATTACGCCCAAAATTAGGGCAAAATGGGGACATGGTGGCTGTAATACTGAGTTGTGACGGTGCTAGGCAAGGAGAGGCAGGAATCCTACTGGAAAAGCATGCGGCGCATTCACGACAGCGTGCGCTACTGCACCCACTCACCATCGTATTCAGGGAAGTAGTCGACTAGGTGGGAGTAGAGAATCTTTTCCTCGAGGAGGTCTTTCTTGTTGAGGAAGAGAATGACAGAGGACTCCTGGAACCAGGGGTAGGTGATGATGGTTCGAAACAGGGCCTTGCTCTCCTCCATCCGATTCTACGAACGACACCAAGACAAACTGAGCAAGAGAAGCCGGCGCACATTAACCAATCAGAACTCAAGTAATGGGGTCAGCGTTCGGCCTACCTCGTTGTCCGATTCCACGAGCACCTGATCGTATTCAGAGAGAGCGACGAGGAACATGATTGACGTGACGCTTTCGAAGCAGTGGATCCACTTTCGGCGTTCAGAACGTTGGCCCCCCACGTCGACCATTCTACAGGGGGAAGCGTTAAGACACTTGGCATAAGCGAAACAACTAAGGCAAACTGGCACATAGAAGCACAACTGGCTTGCCAACAGCCGCGTTGTGATGTTGTTTTCGCAGAAAGGCCATTTCAAACGACTACGCGAGACTCAGACAGCCACGCTTTCTTCAAAATCTACACAACCAGGACTTAAAATCATGTAATCGAGCGGCTTAGGGCATGCGCAGATGGTTAAAGTACACGATTAAAGGATTAAGTTTAGGCTACTACCGTAATCACATGTTGCTTGTGAATGCTTTTTTGGCTAGCCAATGGCAAGGCCGGTTTTGTCAGTAGGCCTCAATAAACCAATTAAGAGCAAGGACACAGATACCACCCATGTGCACATGCCAGCCAACACGCAAGTCGGCATCAGGTACTAGCGGAGGAGCTATTTGAAGACAAAACGATAAAAATACGCCGCGGAGGCAGTTCACGCTGCAAAACAAGCCACGCTTATCGATTACGTAAAGTGGTCATGATCGAAGTAGGCGGTGGAAGTGGGAAGTGGTCCGAACGTACCGGAAAATGATGGAATCGAGATCGAAGGGATACTCGATGATACCGGTGGTGGGAACACGAAGACGAAGGATGTCCTGCAGGGTGGGGAGGTAGTCGCCCGCAGAGATGCGATCGATATTATCCAGGTAGCTACAGTGGAAAACCGCCAGAACAATCAGTGATACAGTGACCAGGGTAGGGCAAGAACACCTCGGCCGACCACAGACTTAGGCCTGTTGTAAGAAAAAGCTCAGACGGTGGCAGCACGTTTAGCTTATCTTCAATAAACCGCTCTGGACCAGCAACGTGCCCATTTTTTAAAGCGGTAACCACTAAATTTCACAGACTTGCACAGTTACACACGTCCGATTTAACTTAAACACAGAGAGTGCGGTGAAAATCAACGTGAGAACAGAGACACAGCTGACTGAAGTTAGTCACATGTCGTGCCACGGAAGATAAAAATGTCAACGCAGAAGTTAATCCAAAAGAAAGCGCAATAGCGACATGCGTTCCTTCGCATAGGCACCCTAGACATATCAACTAACAGGCTCTGAATGCAGCGCCAAGTCGACGTGCCCTTAGCGAGGGGAAGAAGGCCAGCCTCTCCCATAAAACTGCAAGCACAAATAAACCTGTAAGTGCCAACGAGGGGCAACTACGGTCTTGGCTAAAGGCCGCGCGTAAGGGTGGCGTGCGTGCACGCACGCACGCACACACGCCCCTAAGGTATGCAACACAGGCCGCCGCCTAAGGACGCCAAATGGGCCCTCAACAGTGGCCGACTCATGAAACAAGTGCTCGTGAAACTGAGTTTCCGGTGGCCGAGGTGTTATGCGAGTAGTAGCTGGGGGGCGGGGGCTTCATCACGAACCAATTAGGCGAGTGGAGTGTCAGGATCTGGAACTCCACCAATCGCCTGCCAACAGCTGATGTGGGAACTTATTGATTTAAAAACTACCAACTAGGCAATACGGTTGTAAGACGCTGGTTTGGTGAAACATGGGATTGGGAGGTGGCAAAGCGGCGGCAGGCAGGTGACTCACTATTTGGCTGAATCGGCGAGCTGGTACTCCCTGCGACGGTCGTAGCACTCCTTTATGCCGGGGTCGCTCCACAGCGATTTGATGGCAACCACGTGGGAGGGGTCGAGAGTGGTCACAGTCTCGTAATCGATTTCTCGCGCCTGCTCCGCGTGTTCCTACGTACAAGAGGGGACAACAAATAGCAATTGAAAGCTGCCAGGAGTCCACATCTAGGAAAACCAAGGTTACGCTGATAACTCCGCAGGCGCAAGTGCGCACAATCAATAACCACTCCGGGGAAACAGTGTCTGCACATTCGAAATGGTAAATCACAAGTAATCCAAACAGAAAACAAACGGAGTATGGTACTTATGCACCCATATCGGAAATAATCACCATACGGGTCGTGGTCGGTTAAACACCTGACAGCACGACGCACGAGTGTGAAACAGACGGCAAATGGGCACTATCACGATTGCCAAAAAAACTTGTTGTTTCACAAACGCCAGGTTTGGACGAAGTTATACATTTGGACAAGGCAAGCTCTAAAAAAACCCCAAGCAGAAACGAGTGAACAGCAGTGACGCGTTAAAAGTACAGGGTTTTGTGAAATCGGCTGACACGAGGCAGCTATTAATGTATGCAAATTAATACACGCACACGCACACACTAGAAGCGTAAACACGCAGGCCAGTGTCGGTGTTATGCCTCGTAACACCGCGACCATTCCTCCCTTCCCTACTCCGACGGCCCCGCAGTGTGCCAGCGAAAACTAAACCAGTGACCAATCCCTGGCCAATCACAAAATCAAAAAGGCGGTTGACCTTGCTGGGGGAGACACAATTGGTCGAAGAATCTGGTGTTGGTTGACTCCATAACGATTTTTTCCCACAGAGGTGCAATCAAGCACCAATTGTAGGATGGTTTCACACCTGATTCTAAACACACGAGCATCGAATTCGATGAGGTAGAAAACGGACATATTCGTCGAAAGGTTCAGTGAGCCGGAGGTTGGTAACCATCACGATAGGCGTTTTGTCCAATCAGCGGTCGGATGCGCTTGACCGCACTGGGGCCAGTTTTGAATAATAATCGCACTATGCACGCAGCACACGAAAAAAAACATTTCTGGTGTCCTGAAAAGCTCCTCGTATGTGAGCCGGTTAAATTCAGTTAGGGAGATAAGTCGTGTATGCAAATACACAATGTAAATGATAAACGGCTCCACACACACACACACACACACACACGCCAGTTACGGCTACGAACCACAGAAAATCAGCTACCCAGGACTTCATTTACATGATGGACGCCTAGCTGGCCAGAAAGAGTATGAAGTGAGCTACCTTTAAATTCCACACAAAAAGGCAGCATAAGGTGACGGGGGCACTTACTCGATTAACGGGGTTCTCGTAAGGTATTTTGAGGGTTTCCATGGCGCGAATAAGCGTGTACATGGCAAGGTAGATGTTCTGGTAGACAAGTTTGATTAGACTTCGCCTCTCCTCATCTGAGTAGCCTGAACCATGGATGATGCGCATCTGCTTGATGAAAGTGCTCTTTCCCGATTCACCAGTGCCTGGAAGCAAAAAGAAAACAACAGTTCACACGTTCACAACTAGCGTGCGGAAGTATGTAACTCAGGATGGCGGCTGTAGAGTATCAAGAATACTAACACAGAGGAGGAAAAGCGACGTCTGGGTTGGCCAATGAATTTGTAACACAAGGTACGTACACAGATCCAAAAAGTGAGTGCTGGATAAAGTAGCATTAGACCGAGTTATCACGGTGAAGTTTGAGAAACAAGCCCACGTAAGGAAAGTAGCAAAAACAAAATAGGAGGTTGACACACATGTGTGTGATTGCGCAAAACTGTGTTCACACCAACAAGAAAAAAAGAGCAGCAAAGCAATGAGGACGCCGAAGTCAATAGATGGCCTATGGGCTTTTATTTGACATACAAAAAGCGTACTTTTTAAAAGTGCTGTATTTGGGTGCGTCAGGAAAATTCAGGCCAACAGTGAAAGCGCGAGTCCCACACTTACAGACATAGGTGAGAACATGTACGGATTAAGCATTAATCGCTTTCATTGGCGTTTCAACACAAAGAAATGCGTAAACAACTATCCACTCGTGTACATGAAGCAGGTGTAGAATCGTCACAAACACGACACAAAGTATCTAAAAAGCTTGAATTGTCAAACCTGGTGACCTAATATGAACTTAGGGACGAACACAGCGCGAAGACTATGACCACTGACACACTGTAACCATTAAAAAGCAGACACAAGGACATAGGTAAAGAATTGTGAGTCCTTATGATTATAGATGAAGTAATTCAGAACAGAGGCACACAGAACAAAGTAGGGAGAGGTAAGAGACGTAGGGAAAGAACTGATGTTGAAGACTTGTTAGAATTGCACAAACCAATTTCTATTCCGCGACAAATCCCTCAAATTATCCGGCTAGCAAAAAGGCTACAGTACAGGATTTTGTCACAAATTACTAAATTGAAGCAGTAAAAAGCCGTTGATATTAACTAAGACCCCAATGAAAATGAAGCATGAGGGAATGTGCGATAAATCAGCAATGATTGCAGAGACGCATTCGTGTGTTGTGCAGGCTTAAGGCGAAATGATTAATTGAAAAGAAGCAATCAGAATGAAGCTACAAACTAGGAATCGAAGCTAAAAATGACGGCCTTAACACAGTTAGACACCTCTAGAATCATTTTTAACAATAAGCGCAAAGCTTGCTGCACATTATATAAAAATAATGATCAAAATCAATGGCACAGCAGCGTACTTATCACAAAATGTGCAAATAAGGTGAAACTGACAGCAAATTAAGAAAATGCCACTTTAACAGACAACATACCAAGCAAGAGAAGCTTAAGTTCCCTTCTGGCATCTTTTTTGTCGCGCTTTAATTGCTTCTCGATTTCTTTATTAATCCTGTTTTGCTCCTTATACTCTTCACTCCGACAGCAGGACATTTAGATAGCTTTGATTACAAAACTACTTTCCAGATGAAAATTTGACAGTGTAATGTATGAAATATACAGAAAATTGCTGATTTTCCAACTAAATTGCTACAATCCCAGAAAAACTCATGACCACAAAAACTTTCAAACACCGCGGGACAACCACATTTGTGCATTAAAAGGACTTTATCACAATTAAGAATTTAAAAGCATATAAACCTGTTCCTTTTACAAAAAATATTATTTAAATTAAGAATTATCATAAGTCTATAATTTTGGTATCGCTGATTTTCATTACAAATCAAATCTCATAAACATTTGCGCAAATCAAATCTTTAATAATACGCGTCCCAAATTGTATAAGGGCTGCTTGCTAGCAAAGATTTAAGCAATAATAATTTCCAATAACGCAAAATAACGGGAATTTGACGTTATTCGACTTGGCTTTCCCATTATTTAGAAGATTAATCTTGCCATTAGTCAATTTAATATTGAGTGCACACTTAAGCAAGTTTCGTTAATTGCGTACAGAAAATTTATTTTATTTGCCACATTGGTGTTGCTTTTCATGTTATTACATATTCCTCTTAGTCACCACTTAAACGGCATATTCTAGTGGATTTGTTTACATGTAAATAATTTAAACACACCTAAATTGCATGAAATGAAAAATGATTACCAATTTTTACATATACTTGGAATGCGAAACGCCATGAATTTAGAAGTAAAGTTTATTGCGTACAGTGTTAAAAAAATAAAATTGTATTACGAAATCATTGCTGCATTCGTTTTTCTCTCCAGCCTTTGAAAATTACATTTTACTGACTCAAAGGATGGTTCACTGTAGGTGATCAGACATGTAAGTACGATAAAATCTCAAGCAATATTGAGGTTGAGTTCTTGCTGACATATTTCCTAATGAGAAATATTGAAGTGATTTACAACAACGCAGACTTTCTTTCTTAAAGGATACTTATAATATGGCAACTATAACTTATAATCTGCAAAAACTATGATTTATTCAATGGCAATATAATAAATATGACTATGATTCTGTCATATGTTTGTTTTTGGAGGCTAAACTGTTTGACAAGCCTCTTCTCTTCGGAGTTAAGGTTTACTAATAATTTTTTGTCATTTACCGTTTTCTAGTAGATTAAGGCCAGTTCTGTTAACATTTGTAAGCCAATGCGTGAATTGTATCTTAAATATTCTAGTTGCGATATTATGTCTAGTCTATATCCTTCGATTCTATCCTAGGAAATTTATGTTCATTTTTGTGATTTTATTGTGGATGCCTGTTAATTACAGTTGTTCAGATGTTAAGGATATTTTTCTAGAAGAAAGTCAATTTAGTTTCTCTACAATTAAAAAAAGGAAAGCCCACGATAGAGCGTTCAAAGGTCTAAGAGAAAGGAAAGGGCTGACACAAAAATTGATCGTCTTTCCAACTCTATTTTTGTCATCTACGATGTGTAGATGTTATTTTGGTCTTTGCACAAACATTCATAACTGTTTTAGAAGCTTGTGATTTGTATTCAGAAAACAACTAAAATTTGTATCCAATGAATCAATTATTTTACTCAAATTAATAGATTTAATCCCTGTGGTAGTTTATTTTATCTGTGTGACAAATTACTATTCAAGAAGGCTGCGGTAGCTGCTGTTTTTACATAAATAGAGATATTAATGTACCAACATAACATGATGGTGAGATTTAAGCACCGTAACCACCTTAACACAGACATCAATTGTCTACACAAACCTCAACAATCACTGTGTGCCAAGATTGCCATATTTACCGCTCATTCGTAAGATGTGTTTCCTGAGACTGCCCCAGTGAGCCAGTCTCGCTGAAGAGGATTGAATGTCGCCATTTATTCGAACAAACGGCCAAAACAACGTCCCTAGGGGTACGCTTGGTACCTCATGACACTCTTAAATATCAGAATAACGAGTGTACGAAACTAGCGCCAAAGTCTACGATTTTCTCTAATTCATCTCCAAATTTGCTTACAATAAGCGGCATGCTGGGGACTTACTCCATTTGTCATCACCTTTAAGCTCATTTGATGCACATCAAGTGTTAATGTACACTTTTTCATTTCGAGTTCATCAAAGAATACCCGTCTGTTTTTTGGTTGGTCAATTTCGACACATGTTTAACCAATCAATATCAATTAAACCTCCCAACAAGTGCATATTTTCTGTTCCACAAAATCTCAAGTGCCTTGACTTTCGCCACGAGGTAAAAGCATCAAATGTTTCTTTTTGCACGTTTTGGTAATTGCAAATGATGCAGACCCCTCTCTTCATTAATTAAAGGTGCCTGAATAAATTAACGTCTGTGTTTGCCTCTTCAACCTCGTTGATCTGACTATACCAAACTCATAAATGCACACAAAATGCAAATTTAAAAAAAATGGTTGCTCATCTTACGGGTAGATTAGTCAGTTAAAGACGAAAATAGCTTCAAAGAAATTATCAACGTAAAACGATCAGTTGATGGCTGTGATTGGCACGCTCTGGTAACCAATATAATAGAATATTGATTTTTAATATTACCAAATCGAATGTTCCACAAAGCACCCTACATCGTCAAAATCACATTAAGGTAAATATCAAGCGGACTAGTGAGTGCAGATTTTGCATTTAGGAAAGTTACCAGCACTTCACTCGGAGACCCTACATGTAGGATCTGGAGGTTGCATTGTCAGCAGTAGGAAAGCATTTTACCGATGCATCAATTAAGGAACTACCGGCCGACTCACCAAGTAGAAGCAGTTTGACTTCCTTGCGTTGATTTCGTTTGTCGCGCTGAAGTTGCCTGTCAATTTGCTTGCTCAGACGCTGCTGTTCAGCGTATTCCTGGGAGAAGCAGCAAAGGCACCAAGAGAGGAGGTTTCCCATGGCTAGTGCTGGTGCGGAGATTTTGGTACAAGGCAGTGGGCTTTACGGCTGCTGCCGTCCGATTGCAGTCATGGCAACGCAGATTTGAGTATCAGCTGCTCTGTTGCTATGCTCACGGAGTGCTCCATGCGCACGCACCAACGCCACTCACGGTAACCCTCCTGATTCTGCCTTCCAGCCAGCCTGTGGCCCGTCTTCGAGCACAGTCACGTGGCGCGCACACACGCACACACGCACAGCGCTCCAATTAACGCAATTTGCATTGCCGTTCAAAGCCGGGGTACAAGAGCAAGGCCGCATTAATGCCAAAAAAGAATCCACTAATTCCGATGCCAAATTTAGTCTCCTGCATTATCTGACGCAAAAGCGACTGGCATTGCAGATTAAAGGGACAAGCATCTGCGCCAATAGAGCCGAAAGTTGAATTATCTAACCAGTTCATCAGCTAATAGTTGCTTAACTAATCGAAATTTACAGTGTAATTCAAGCCTATGCATTAAATGCATTGCTGATCTGTAAGCCATGACCGACGGCTAATTAATACACAGCACCAATCAATGTTGGACGAGGTTGGGTGAAAAATGTGCAGCGAACTGCAAGAAACAAGCCATTAATGTTATGCTCACGACCAAATTTTGACTCACTTCAAGAACACTGGTTGAGATGCGCACGTTACCTCACTTGCTGTGTTTTGCATACATCTCGTTCGACATCAATTCTTTTATTAGTTTTTTGATTATTTTGATCAGAAGCCGATTCTCATGTTTTTAAAGTAAAATTGTTAGATGAATAGAATGCGTATGACAGATATTTTAGCAAAATTATTTATTAAAATATATTGAGGAGCACATGCACTTAATCTTGGAAATATTACATATCGTTTTCAATAAACATGTGCCATTGCTTAGGCAAATTACGAAATCCGTTGCGAAAGAAGCTTGCAGGCTTCAAGGAGAATAATATCGTCGACAATTTGATCCGCATCGTCCAGCGTTTTGTACTGCTTGTCCAGTAAGACGTGCTGATGCTGCTGCTGCTGCTGCTTCTGCATTGACCGGAACAAATGGTGGTCGGATGGGGCTGAATCTGGTGGATATGTCGTGTGTGGAAGGACTTTTTATCCAACGTTCAAGAAGGCCTTTTGAACCGAACGAGCGACGCGAGGCAGAACGTTGTCAAGCATCATCATCATCATCATCATTATCATCATCAGCAGCAGCAGTAGCAGCAGCAGCAGTATGACTTGACTGCTGCCTTGCCCTGAAAATGGCCTTCTCTGTTCACGACCATCTTTCAGCTTGTGCAATCATCAACTGCAGCGTTCTGCAGTCACCATGTGAAATCCAATTTTCATCAAGTTCCACTGCGAGATACACAGGAGAACCTTCTTCTTCTTCAAGTGGAAGTCCTGCTTCGCCGTCGATGTACTGAGCTGCACGTGACCCACCCGCGACATTTTAAGCTTGGCGTTCTTGCAAAAATGCACTCTTCACCACTCCCTGCAGTGTTCTACCAGAAGTCCTTTTTTGTTGCCGATGGGC
>UXSR01000412.1:0-36067 GCA_900604375.1 Mesocestoides corti
GACTGAATATGCAGTTTTTCCCATGCGTTTATTTCTAAAAGTCGGTCAATTTTAGTAATTGTATTGAGATTTGGATGTAGATACTCTACCGCAAGCATGACTTAGTCGTGCATGATATTCCAAGTCCCTGTGTAATGCTGGAATTGTTGTTTGGATTGCAGTCCTCTTTTCCATTGCTACGAATCAAGTCTTCGTGTTCTTTTCTAGACTACTCAAGCAAATTGCCTTTTGGAATGTTAAGTAAATTTGATAGTTCTTGTAAAGTGGGACCTCTGAATAAGGTATGTTTTGTATAATATTCGAAAGATTTCTCTCAGGAAATTTTTCTGAGATTTTTTACATCGTCTGCTCTTTCTGTAATGTTCAATTTCGCTTTTGTGGTATGCATCTACTCCTTAGCCAACCTCCGCATTTTCTTTCCTTTCTCATCACTGAGTGGGATTCGCGACCTCTTCTTTATAATTGCCAATTCGTGCATAGCATCAATCGTGATCAGGCAGCTATTTAATAACTTCAAAGGTATGTCTTTTCGCTTTCATTTATTAGTTCGTTTTTAAAATAAGTTTCAGATATTGCTCCTGAAAAAAACAGTGCCTTTTTGTTGGTGCTAGTAAATCAGCGAAACGTTTTGTTTTCGCTGACTATGTGTTTTCTTGGTATCTGCCAAGCGTGGACTCTTAATAATTTCATTGGTTATGAGTAAGTTGTGCCGTTGGTTTTGAACCGGTTCGCACAATTTAGTGTTTCTATCGACGAAACAGGCTGGGTCATTCTGTATGGTGGCTTCATTGGATATTCATTCGCAATCAATGCAATTACTCGGAACCTCCTCACTTTGACTTTTGATAATAGATCAATTTCCCTTTTCGACATTTTCAAGGATATTTTTGTGCAAAACTGTCTGCGCACTGTGGGAAGGATAGTGTATTTCATCTCCTTTTGCGCAGTATTCATTTTTCTATTTCTGCGGATATCTCCATTGAGGTATATGGTCTATTTTCGTCTCATGTGTATGTATTAAGGTTATTCAACTATTTAAGCTGGTCTACAGTATGCAAGATGTACATTACGGGAGTTTATCTATTTGCTATGTGGGGCGGTTCTCTGACACTTCTTCAAAGTACACTGACCCAGAGCTTGTCTCCTCTTAAGGAGGATAGAAGCCATGTGCTAGTCGTCAAAGAGCTCATTGAAAACTCGAAATCGGATGGGCTCTTACATGTATGTCGTTAATATTATTCCTCATTTGGATTAGCACCTTTTACTAGGAAGACTTGCGGACGCTGTTGCTATGGATGAGCAAACTCGAAAGCAAATCTTTAGTGTTACCGACATAAGTAAGAATACTTTATAGTGGATTTTAAGTATTTCTGCCATTTATTTGGCCTTTATTATGCCAATAATGTACGATGGCTAATTCATCCAATGATAATTTGACTACACCATTTTCATGCGCCTGCTTATTATATCATAATCAGTTCCATTGTTTTCAGTACCTTCTATCCGTTATCTAGTAAAATGATTCACGCGATGTAAATTTCTGTTTTTCATGCCTCTTATTAACCAGAAATAGTGTTTTGACTTTCGAAGCGTTTTGTCAACTTTCCAAGAATATAACCCAGATGTTGGGCCTGAAAAACTTCGTTCATTAGGGTTGCTGCGCTTTGCTGATTTCACTGATCAAGATAGCACCTTTTAAGCAAAGTAATAGAATGCACGTTTTTTAGATGGCCAAGCCACACTTTGGTGTCGTCTGAGTGAATTATGCCTTGAAAAATTGGAAACATTCTTGGTTGGCCTGAATAAAGCCAATAAGGAACTCACAGCCATATCTACGAAATTTTCCGGTAAGAAATCATTACTTTGAGTTACCATCCTTTTTAATGAATTTACGAGTCATTACTATCTGAATGCTTAAAGGCTCATCTGTTCAGTTAATTTGTCTCAATATTTGTGTAACTTGTGCGGCCAAACTGTTGTTGTGTTCTTTTATGAGCTTACTATCTTTATATTTTTGACGATTGTGTCAAAATTGTCATCATTTAAAATGCGAAAATTTGTATCTTGATTGCTTAAATCTAATAAGTTTTCTTGGAACGAATATTCATGTTGTGGGGTTTCTACTACCTATGGCACAGACTTTAATCGCTGCATTCATTTATCAAGCCTATTTACAGAATTTTTAGTGGCGGTCAATTTTTACATTTTGACTCCTCTTTTTTGTGCAAGTCCTCTATCATGGGTGCTTCTAGACCTTTAATATCGCATTTTACTTCACGTTTTAGTTGTGGATTTTTTGTTTATAGTATTTTTAGATAACATTCTTCCCAATGTCTACATTCTTCTTATTTAATTTACCGCTCACTGCATTCTTATGACTTTGTAGCGGCATCCAGACCATTCAACACTCGCAGAGACACTCCACTGCTTGTCAATACTGCGCATTTCAATATGTGCTCTGATGCAGGTTCCTTTGCGGTAGTCTTCCGTCAGTTTGCAAGTGTTGTGAGTACCTTATCTAAATTGGAAAATTATATGCTTCTTTACATTGGATGTTTTTATTTTCCACCGTTTGTAATACTGTAATTTTTCGTTTAAGTCATAATTCGGCTTAGTCGGTGAACCGGTTTCGAAATTCCAGAGGGTGGGATGTTTTTTCACGTCATGTTGGTTTAAAAATGATCTGATTGTTTAACAGATTGTCTATACTTATTTGTTTTGAGCGTTTGTGTTGGGACCAAATAAACACACATTGCTACTCATTAAGGACCAGCTGTAGCAGTCCTTTGTGCCTGTCTGTTTTCCATGACTTATCTCGCTCTCAAAAGAGCGTTTTTTAGTTCCTTTAGATTATAAATACGAATCAAATTTATGATAACATGATTCTCACTTTGTTTTGAATAAACAAGCGTGACTTGCATCGAATCTCTGGAATTTGGTTGACTTTGAAGCATGTTGCCATCTAGTAGATACATGTTATAAAGTCTACTGAATTCGTGCCTTAATTTAGGCACGAGCACCTGAGTAGATCTCCCAAATGTATGACTTCCCGAGATCTTAAAGGCGATAATCAATTTTTCTCAAACCATAGTTTGTTAACATTAAATTTGAGTAATTGGAGTAATTTATTTCATTGTTCAACTTTGCATACGTTGCTGAAGTCTCATTTCTTGATTTTATTGGTCTGACCGTAAACAGGTACAGGCATATGCTAGTTTTAAATGCTAAAGCTCACCTCCCTAAATATCCACCGAAACCTTCGATTGTACTTCCCAAGATCTGATACCCTTGCGTATAACCTAGCTAAGGTGTTAGTCAAATCAACTCAGTAGTTGTATTAAACTCTCTCCCCTTTACAGATCGCATACTTTTTTATTTTAGGTAATAAAGTTTTGCAAAAAGGTGCCAGGGTTGCGACATCTGCTGAGGGATGTGCCGTTCGCCTCTACTTGGCGTCTTTTCAGTTCTGGTGGCACGGAACAAGTTGAAGATATTCACTCTACTAAAATGGCTTCTCATCAATCTGGACAAGCTGTCATCTGGGCCACCGAAATTCTCGGGATTTTGGCCCTTTCATCATACACAGAAGATAGTCTGGGCTCAGTACAGCATTCCCTTGGGCGAATACTAAGCAAATTTGATGAAGTCCTTGAGGTAAATGGTCGAAAATTTTGAATAACTATGAATACCTACTTTATAAATCAGTCAACGTGCGCAAGTTGTTATATTTACTTGGAAGCACCGATCCTGGTAAGTCGTGCCCTCACGTGCTCCATAATATGCTGCAGCCTTTTATTAAGTATTATTTCAGATTCTCATTAGTTATGAAATTGGAGGGAAGCAATTTAATTTCTACATAACAGATGCGCTTAATCTGCAGTTTGTTTTGTGATTTTTATCCCCTTGACATCAAAATAAATATTTTTGGCCACACTGAAATTCTGGGCTACTAGACGGAATCTGTTGAGCCTACGCCCCAGTGTTCAGGAACTTTTCTTAATCTTCTTTGTATTCATGTGTATTTTAACGACTGCTGAGTAGGCTTTTAATTGGTTCTTTGAAAAATTTACCAAAACAAACTTGTTTTTATGTGCTGATATTTTCTATTGTCTTCCGCATCGATCTCTAGGTGACGCAACGCTGTTAACAATCATGTGGGCTTGGTAACGTGTGAAGCGTTTGAATTGGCTTTCGCCCTTTCTCCATTGAAATCCCTTTTTCATCATCGACTCAGCTAGTAGATTGCGTTAAGACCATTTTCCTGAGTCTAAAAGCAAATGCCTCGTGCGTTTCTGTATAGCCAACACAGTGCGTTTGTAACCTTATAAAACACGCAATGTAATATTTCCGAACCAAAAACTACATTTTAGGGAAATCGTGGATTATTAATTTCGTTGATTGAAGGTATTCCACAAATCTGCTGTGCACGTTTCCTACTCACATAATTACATGTTGTAAATTTAATTCAACCGCTACATCTTTTCTTGTATTAGTCAAAAGTACCCGCGTAGTGTTAGGGAATGTGTCTCCATCGCTGGAAAGTGGATTTCAAAGTCCCTCTGCATAATTTGCTTTGCTTGGTTCGTGGTAGGTAGTCGTAACTGAGTGCATTGCGTTTAGTTCCACCCATCGCTCTAACTTCGAAAAAGCTGACTGGTTGACGTTTATGACAACGGTCTCCCTGAGCCCTGGTCAATTTTGACCACCGCCCCTTAACAGTTTAATTCGGTTTAGGGTTTTTGTGTATTTGTGACAGATCTCTGTGGACACCTGAACACACTAATGACTTCCACAACCTCGCCTGAAGGCGTCTGCAGCCCTTTTTTCTCAAACCCCGCTCTCTGCTGTCCATTCTTGTTAGACCATGGTCTATCGTTAACATTAACACATTGTAGCTGCTTTTAACTCAACAGTGAAATTTTTGTGCTTGAGGCCTCCTCGTTTCCGAGAACGATTTCTCTTATTCGCAGGAGCACAGCACCTTTACTTTCCCCTGACTCGAGACGGCTTCTGCCGTACTACATTGCAAATTCACCAATTCCGAGTGTGAGCACCAGGTCCTCAAGGACCACCACGACCACGCAGACTGCTGACTCAGTAGATTGGCTGCTCCTCGGTCTCTCAACAAGTCTTTCGGCAGAAGACGAAGATGAGGAAGAAGTTGATGTTGACGTGGAGGAGAATCACAGACAAACGGCGGTCTGTCGACACATTTTTCATGAACCCTTGCTGCAATCTCAGGAACGACCCTCTAGTGTCTGTACAGCAGAGAACGATATTGATGAGGAAACAATGACTGGTACGTCCCGGCGGTCATTCGTATAGATTGGCACACTTCATTTCGGGGGCATTTGTTGTGCGCTACCTCTTGTGACTATGTGGCGAAGTTTTTCTACGTCGGACGGAAGTACAGTGCGAAATCCTTAAAGTCAAACTCGTTAAGTGGGGCACGAATTGCAATGATGTCGTTATAGGATGACCCCATGCGCAGATTGTGGCGAGTGAATATCCCTGTTTTTTGAGGTAGAAACCCGTTTGTCCTCTTCATCTTGGCAATATTTACTGATCGTACTACCCTTGAAAAATAGTTTGCAGAACGTAGTTAAGGCCTTACCCCAATTTTTGGCGTGTCGATGAAGTTCTTATCCACTCCTCTACGTGAATTCTAGGTTCATGGCATCTGAAAGCCTCATGTTAGATCTATTTCGGTGTCTACATGCACTCTCTTGTTGTGTAGGTGATCGTGACGTAATGGAAGCTGTGCAGAGGAGCAGCGAGGGCAGCGTCCGAAATGGACCCCGTCGTGCCTGGGAGAGTTTCCCCACTTTTAATCATTGTACTTCAGACGCGAGTCCTGACACCTTCCACACAATGATGGCAGGTCAACCACATAGGCGACGTCCTGTATCATCTACGTCAGATATGTCACATTCGACCGCGGTTTCTCATTGGGCCGTCCGGCGACTCCAACCTCTATTACAATCGTACGTTGTCACTTCTTACTCTACCTTGCACCTCCAGCGAATCACTAATAATGCAAACGTTAGCACTGAGTATTTCGCCATTCGTTTATGGTTCACGATAATATCACTCTCATTTCATAAAACTGAATCTTTTGTCGCACTTCAATTCTCTAAAATAGTTTCTCAGTAACCCACATTACACTGTTGGAATATTCCAAGTGAACGTAGGTCCTGTTATTATTAATGACATCTGCCTTATCGAAACTTATTTAATTGGAACCCTTAATTCATTGGATTTGGAATCTTTGTAATACTTTTATTTAGGCGGTTGCTTTCCTCCGGTTCTCAATCAACAACTCGTGACCAAGTTACGCACCGAACAGGTAAGCCTCACAATTCTTGTCACTTCTTGACCATGTATTATGATTGTACGAATCTCGTTCAAAATAAGGTTTTACACTGGAATCCTTTCTATTGGAGTTTCGTCAAATTTATAGGGTCGATACAGATAACTTTGTATTCCATTTAAACGTAGATATGAACTCCATCTTGTGCGCATACTATCGGAGAATATTACAACAGCGTCTCCCTACATTACACCTCCCAGTGGACTAACAAAATTCAGTTGCGCAGCGGATTAACGTAACAAAAATAGTCTGCTTTTCGTATCACAATTCATCAATTCGAAGAAATAATAACTTTTTACTTGTTATGAGTGGGACCGAGAGGGAAAGTTTGTCAAACGGGATTATCGGGGTCTCGCCATAAAATACTACACACCGTAAAACAAAAGAAATGTTCCCTAGTTGGTCATTTCCATTGTCGACTTTAAAGGTAGCCCGATTCTAATAATTGGCAGTTAATCTTCCGTTATTTGTCTAAAAAGGCTCCGGTGACCTTGTGTTTCCCTCTACCGCTGTTCCCACGGGAAATGACGTTAACTTGGCTGCTCTCTGCAAACGAATTAGTGAAATTCAGGGCGAAGCCCAAGCAATCGCACGTTCGTTGGCCTTAGTCAATATGGCGCCAACTCAAACATCGAATAACGAACAAAGAAGGGCCAAGGAGACATCTTCGAACAATCGAAGGCATGCCGACGGTGATACAAATCACTAAAGCAAACCATCCTTCTAATCTGATGCATTTACTCACTTTGATGGAATCGACTGTGTACAGTCTAACAGTTCCTTGGTCCACGGGCTTTCCTTGTTGTATTTAATTTTCCTCAACTTCCTTCAAAGCAAGCCGAAATATAAATCAACATGCATTTCACGTCAAAATATCTCCGAAACTCGTGTTTGATGTCCCATATAAAGTACGAAAGTTTACATTACACAATATTCCTCCATATTTTTCCCACTTCATCTATCTTGATCCGACCAGCCAAACCGCCTGATGATAACTGTGCATATGGCATAAAAAAGCTAATCACGTCTATACTCAATATCTAAACGTTGCTGGAGTATGCATTGATCAATGTCATCCTAACTTGTACGGGGTCAGCCCTTGGGGGCCAATTCATCTAGTAAATCCATGACAGTATGTCAGCGCCAGACATTTTCAAAGACGGTGAAAAACTTTTATAATTAAAAGGAGATTAGTTGGCGGGAAGGTGAAGAGTGCATACACTTTTAAACAAAAAGGTTAGTGAGCATTTTTTTGCTATAATGAGAGCCAATTACATGCATAAATTGTGCTAAATAGAACGGAAGTGTCCGTGTAGTGCATCTCCGTGTCCGACAAGCAGTTAATAATGAAGTTGCGACCTTTTGATTCGTCGTATACTTTGAGATATTTTAAAAGTAATAATAATAGTATTTCACATTTCTCATTTTTATGAAAGTAGTTGGCCCACTAGATACGAGGAATCAAAATATTTAATTGACCTGTAGCCTACCTCGTTGCCCTAATTTGAGACCTGGAGGAAGACAGTTTTCAGTCGTCACATTGAGGTACATAGCTGATTCGTAAATTATACACTACAATTTGTCAGTGTAGTGACTTGGAAATGTAAACAGACAATCCATTTATACCAATAAGTGAGAGTGAACTTGAAATTGGTACTTAGAAGGGTGATTACACGAAGGTTGATCAAACCACTGTACAAAAACAAACATTGATTCGACGTTTGCGTCCAAAACGTTGATAATTAAACGGTATGGTCAAGTTCCAGGTCGAGGAGTCTGAAGAGGAAACGCCATATAATTTGGGAAACTTGAATTGTAGACATCTAAAAGAGGGTCAAACCTACCAGATTTCGTTTTTTCTTCGTCTTGAAAACGTTTGATAAACGTAACTAAAAGGAAATTTACATCAAGTCATTGGTCAGGTAGTCTGGTGACCCGAGGTTAGACACTGCGAAAAGAATGCGCGACAAGGAGCGTGTAAATGAACTAATTTAGTCGTCCGAAGACGAGGCCACATCACAAAAACCAAGTAAACAGGAAACCACCCACCTTTTTGGACTTCTTTGATTTTGCGCTACAGCTTGAGGAGTCACGTTCAACATCTTTCACATTTTGACTCGGACTGCTTGACAGAACAGGAGTGCTACTTGCGCTTTTATACACTTTCCCGTTAAATCTTTCCTTAAAACGGCGGAAACTGGGCGGAGGAGCAGCATGTGAACGCGACTGAGTCAATGCACGATTCCCCACTATTGAGTCAATCGCAGCTACACTATCCGAGCGGAAGGGTGTGTCTCCACGATCTGAAAGCTCCATAACAGAGTGGAAGCGGGGCAATCCGGGTGAGGTGGGGCACCTAATACCGGTAGGAAGTGCACTGTGGCTAGTAGTACCTGTGTCTGCTTTACAATCTGAGGGCTTTCGACGACTCACAACCATGTCTTCGACCTGCAGAGGGAATGAGGGAGTGGTGACATGGTTCGTTTAAGAGAAAACATGTGTATTTGGTCTAATTATACATCAGAACTCTTGATCCCTAATCCTTCGTTACACACGTTTGTGAGCTGAGTTCATCGTTTCTATAACACATCTGGCTTTCTGCCTACAATGTGGGTAGGGTGGGTTTGGTAGTTTTCAAAAGCCAGATTTTTTTTGATTTCGTAAAACAAACTTTCTTACTAAATCGAGGCTAAAAGCGTAATCCGCTATTTCGGCATCCTGGTCAAATTTAATAAAATATTGTAACAACCAATAAGCCAGTGTTTCGCACGTGCAGTGCTGACATTAAGTGAAAGTTTTAGACATGGCGGTCGTGGCAAAATTATTTAAATGTGCTGTATCTCCCAATGTATGGTTTGGAAACCCCGGTAAGTCCTTTAGACGAGCCTTCTTGCTAGGTACCGATATTTTTGACGAATATACATCCTCAATGTGATCGCTCAAATTTAATGGTTTTTAAGGCTGGGTTGGTCGATAAGAATTATTCCAGACACACCTATGTGCTTAAGGTCAGACATAATGCTCGTTATGACAGAGATATCGAACACGGTGTAGTAGCTTAAGTTACGATTTCAGCCAACAATGCGACGCTGCGCCCTTTCATCGCTGTTGCGCGGAAACTTAAAGGTAGGACAATCATAAAGACCTCTTGGCTTACCGGAGTTGGTTTATCTGCAGCCATTAAAGTAGATTCAACAAGTGAATTAAAGTTTCCCTTAGGCACAAATCCATGAGACGATGAAGTCCCTACAGAAATCAAAACAATACATACAACTAAGTAGATAATTGAAAATATTGCCGGAGAGTGGGGCCAGTCAGGCGTAAAAAACAGTGTTTATCACTAAAATCTAGAACCGAAACAGGGGCAACATTACATAGGCAATTTATAGATAATCAACCGAAATTTGTGAAAAGCCTCCGCAAATTGAATGAAACAACTAAGCACCTCGAATATCAACTAATTAGAATAGAACAGTGAGGCATAATCGCTCAGAAGCGCCATACAATTGTAGAAAACATACATGGATGTTTTATTTGATCGCGTCTTGGAATGGGTTTTGCCTCGAGTGTGTCTCCACAGGTCAAAATGTCATCTGCCTCCATTTCTTCGGCTGCCGGAGCGACCAGAAGGCGTCGAAGTCGACGAAAGTGCGTGTCGTGTGGGGTGGGGACAGCAAAACCTTCACCACCGCACAGAGCCTGGGGACTAAGTGGTGCAGCACAATTCTTATAGGGGGGCCAATTCGCCAGTTCAGATACCGGATTTGATTCAGAAGAAGTGGTTGTCTTGTTACTCGCAGCTAATGGGGTTTGGGAAAGACTACACACTTAGGAGCCGTTAAATAGTAAGAAGCTCCAAATGAAAATCGCCAGTCTTATTAAAATTGGGTAACATTCCTGGAGGTGTCTCAAGGAAACGAGCTTAGAGATTACATGAGTGAAACAATTATCTAGCGACATCGAGTACACAGAATGCGTAGAACTACAATCATAACCAAATTGAAACAACGAAGACTAACAAATATGTCTGAACTCGTTGGTACTATGGTATTCCGAAAACTTTGCTGAGAGATAGCAAATTATTGCCAGTCAGAAATAACAATGAGATTTGCTTACATGACTGACATCGTGATTTCTCCACTTTCTCGGCCATATAAATCACTCGATAGGATGTTTGAACGTTACCAGTTGAAGTAGAATCTTGGCATTCATGCGGAATAAGTGGGCCAACCTCATTCCAGCTGCCACTCTCCAGGGTGTTTGCGCCTTGCGAACTAACTGGGGTGCATGAGGAGACGTCTCCGTTGTGAACAAACTGAGCATGAGTGAGAGGAACGACGTCTTCTCTCTCAACAAAATGGCTACCGTTTTTCAAGGGAGTCAGAAAGGAGGCTTCTTTTGTCGTAAGCATCAAAGGCTCCGCGCGTCGAAAGCGTCGAGCATCTGTAAAAACAAAACTTGAGCAAAATATAATTAACAAGACGATACACACGCACAAAGGGAGAACCGCAATCAAAACAACCGCCGCAATTTATTTTAGCACACACCGGAAAAATTAGGCGCAAACCTGTAGTCGAGGATGGTTAACATCTACTTCATTAAAGGGATCTGTGATCCTGTTTTGTTCAAAGCATTTTACGAAAATCAAGACGTACTGGAAAAAAGTGTTCATGACTTCAGCGGTAAAGGGTAAGAGAAAAAACAAAATAATTGCAATACTAGACAAACGTCGCGTCAAGAATTCGTGGGACCAAAAACGACACCTTGCTACGAGGAATATGAGGTCCAATAAGGAAGTTACTTCGTATTGAAAAAAACCGGCTTTATTAGTGAGAGTAGTTTGTCAATGCAAGCAGCATTTGAAAACTCGTAAAAAAGAGTAGAAATGGTAAAAATATAAAATACCCAAAATGCGCCTAGGTTCCCACTGTTCCTGTCAAAAAGATATTTGCCAAAGAAAACAGGGTAAAAAAACTTGCTGGCGGCATTTGAGGCAACAGAAGCAGCAGGCTGACGGAATTCGGGAAGCCTTTCCTCGAAAAGTGGTGAAGTATCCTTTTGCATTTGAGTCTAAACAGGACGCAGGTACATATTTAAGAAACTCTAGACTAGGCATCCCAAATTGAAACACGTGCGAAAGTATCTATAGAAAGGAAATAGTGGTAAAAAAACACTTACGTTTTGAGGCGTAAAGATGACACTCTTCTCTGGTGGTAACTGTTCCATGTCGACGTCGACGCAAGTACTACACTCTAGTGCCGGGTTGCCTCGACGACTATCAGCAAGCTCTTCATGATCAGAACGCTTAGGTGAAGAAAACGGAGCCAATATTTCAGAATACAGACGACCTGAAGTGGGTCCAACGAAATCACTCATTGACGCAATGCCAAGTCTGGGGTTAGGCAGGGTGTGTGGTAGCTGATCAAGACTACGAAAACCTGAAAATGTAAGACAAAAGTCAGCCTTTTAATGACAAGGACCCACCATCGGCATGAACATACATAAATCGAGTACATATACAGCAACGTAGTGGAAGTTGAACGATGATTTAAAAAAAAACAGCCATGATCTTCGAAACAGCGTCGTGAAATGCAAATAATTCTACTAGCTGAAGAATTTAATATCTAGATTGTATGAATTTTACAGCAAGGACGGAAAACAAATTTGGTCCCCGAGTAAGTGTGAAGCAGCAAATTAAGAAAAAGGTGTAACGAAGTGAGAATGATGCGAAATAACCGTCAAAATAGCCAGCAAATTCCTTAATTATCAAAAAGGCACCTTTAATGCAATGGGAACCTTCTATAGATTTGGAAGCAATAGAACAGTGTTTTTAGATTGTATGATAATTGTTTAGGTGCGCGATACACAAATGAAGTAAGGTAGCTATAGATTGCGTAAAAATGTAAAAAAAAAAACAGACTGAATAGAAGTCAGGAAAGACATACTACGTTTCATGTCTCCCATGATAGAAGACATAGACTCTCGAAAAGGAAACCGCTTATCTGTCTCTTCTTGCATAGCCCTCGCATTGAGGTAGCGAAGAAGAATTGACGCCTCCTTTTCTTGGGCCACTTTTCGTTGAACACTAAGTTGGTGCTGCAATCCATTAATGATGGCCTCTTTTTCGTTCAAAACACCTTCCAGTTGGCGACAGCGCACGGTTTCAGCAGCCAGACGCTCTTCACACGATAAATGCTCAGCCGTCGCATTGTCCAAACGGCGTTCGAGAGCCTATAAGGGAGAATATCAGTGAGTGTAGCCCATGATCCCGACGAGGTTTACATTAAATGACTTCCAGAATCCACCGGAAACTTTAGTGTGTTTCCATGGCAGATTAAAAGTAAATAAATTAAATGCTTAATACAGGAACAAGCACAGCTAGATGGGGCCCCTAGAACAGACGAAATATCTGCGACATTGCTTATGACTTATTTCAATTCCGTCCAAGATAGTACATAAAGTGGATCTTTTAAGCATGGTAATTAGGAAACGCAGAGCAAGAATTTTACCTGTCGCAACTAAAATACATGCATGTACCAGGTTATAAACACTTATGGTCCGCACAGAGAAACAATTAATAACGCTATGTTCAACATTTTTGACCAAATTGTGGAAAGTTCACTTTGTTTTTAAAACCATGCTTATGCATGGCAAGAGGAATTGCTTAGCAGACGCTGACCTCAATAAAGTTTGATAGTCGCGTACATTCCTTTTCTGCAGTTTTTTGATGGAAAGTGGCAAGAGAAGCGGCTTGTTGTGCTTCAACCACGCGCTGTTCGGCAGCGAGATAGTTTGACCAAACACTCTTCAGACGTTCCTCTAACAGATTACTGGCCTCCTCCAGCATTTGTGCACCCATGGCCGCAGCATACTGCTGCCTCGCATTTTTCAACTTGTTCTCAAGGCGGCATCTATCAGTTTCTAGAGAAGTGACTGTTTCAGTTAAACTTGCATTGGTAGCAGCAAGTTGCTTGTGATTCACAAGCTAAAGATGTGAAAAATCAACTATGACCATAACTTGAATGCTTTAAGCAAAACAAATTCAAATGTGGGCTTTCCAAAATTCATACATACTAGCACATCACAAATAAATAACGATGAACGTAACTCGTAATAAACAAAGTACAGATCATGGCATGTTTCAGTCGAAATGAAAATTATCATATTTCAAAACATAACCTGAATAAGAAAAAGTTTGCAAGTTGAACATTTTCGTCAGAAATTATAAAGCAAATCTCGATATTGCAAACCGCAATGCCAAAATAGGAGGAAATACAAGAGATTGCGCTTGCTGCAGTGACATTTACGGAAAAAGACAGTAAAACCCTACCTGCTCCTGGAGCTCCGTCAACTGGGATTCCAGATCAGCTATCTCTTCAGTTCGCTTTTCCAACTTTGATTCTAAAGAAGATTTTTCGTTGGAGAGTACCGCTATTTCTTCTTTGCATTTTGTCACCTCTCCCTGCAATCGAAGTACTTCGTCTGTCAGACTGGATAGTTCGCCACGCTGCCGAGTTACGCGTGAATGATATTCGTCGAGATCTTGCTTAAGATTTTTTTTCTCATTAGAAAGTTTCGCAATTTCTTCAAGCAGGCACTGATTTTTTTCAGATAAATGTACAAGATCACGTTTAGTTACAGACAACCGTTCACGGCACTTAGACAGCTCCTCTTCACTTGTAGCAAACCTTTCAGATTTCTTGTCATTGACGCTTTTATGCTCTGCTAGATCGGCTTTAACTTTTTCCAACGTCTTTAAAAGGCTAGCACAGCGCTCTTTTTTAGTTGAACAGTCTTGAGCACACCTGAAATAGTCGTCTTTCGCCTTATCCCGTTCTCCAATTAACAATGTACAGGTAGAAGTCTTAGCTTCAACATCAATCTCCAATTTTTTCACTCGTGCCTCAAGGTAGCGCTTCTCTTCAGAGAGCCGGGAAATCACGTCCTGGTTGTCGGAAAGTGCTTGATTAAGCATCATGATATTGGATTCACGCGCTCCGAGAGAAGATTCCAAGTGCTCAATTCGCTGGTTAGCTTCTAGAGCACAAGCAAGCTCACTTGACAAACGGGTTATATCCGCCTGTGCCTGGGATAGACTAGACTGAGTGTCAGTGAGAACCTTGTCAGAAACTTCTCGGGCCACAATTAAATCTGCATTTTTTGTCTTCAGATTCTCCATTAACTGGACCTTTTCATTCAGCTCCAAATTCGTCTCCTGCAACTTAGATGTGAGAAAAGTCACCTTATCTTCGGTGGCTGAAAGTTGTCGACCAAGCACCCTTTCACGATCCACATAATCGGCTTTCTCTTTCTGTAGTAAATCCAACTGTTTAACAAGTTGAGAGTTGATGGCTTCGGTAGAGGTATATTTCTCTTGGGTCTCAGTAAGTTGGACCTCCAGGGCGGAGAGTTTTTCCTCCATTTGGCACTTGAATAACTCAACACTTTTTTGTGCATTTGTCAGTTGGTCTTCGAGGGCAACCTGAACCTCCTTCAACTTGTTTCCTTCCTCGATAAGATGATTCTTCTCACTCTCCAAATGAAGCACTTTTTCACACTGACATTCTCTGTCCTTAGTAACGGTCTCCAGTGTTTGCATGACGTGATTAAGTTCTGCTTTAAGTAGATTCGCTTCAGTTTGTACTGCTTTCAGGTTGTTAGACGTTTGCGTGAATTGATGTGAAAGGGTGGCTTGTTCAGCATTAACTTTTTCAAGAGCTAAACGCTTTTCATCCAAATCGTTAAGCAGAATTTCCTTCTCTAAAGTGAGACTCGAGAGCTGAACTTCCAAATTTTCACGCGATGCAGAATGTTGATCAGACAGCGTGTCGTGTGCGAGAGAGAGTCGAGACACCTCCTCGTTAAGACGGTTAATCTACAAATAAGGATATATTTGACTAATTTCGGTCCGTTAATGGTTGGTACGGAGATCATTAGATGAGAATCCACGTGAATTTTGTACAAGACTAATCAGTCGGGTAAGGCGGTAGAAAATAATATTACCAGTACTGTAATGAGATGGACTTAGCGGGAAAACGGGAATAATATTCTTATGGGCCTGAATTTCAAACAAATTAAAGTGAATTCACAAAATGCGACCTGTGTGACACGTAAGGAAAAGACTTCAGGCATTACCTCATAACGAGCTTCGGTTAGCTGGATTTCTAATTCCTGAATTTTCGTATCGTAGGCCATTACTTCCCCCAGACACTCACCGTTCACTTCTGATGGAGTCGACCCTATGTAACAAAAAAATTGCCTAACGCAGTGGATTTTGATCTAGGTTAAATGCACTTTGACAACATCCCAAGGAATGACCGTATGTCAGTTACTCTAGAGATGAGTCAATTAACTAAACAAAAAACCAGACCACAAAATAATTTCCTTCCAAGTGTCCATTATGCACCAATCTTTAGTTTAACTCTCACCGAAAGCACCAAAAAATTACAAAAAAACATGTAGGTGAACGAAATTAGATGTACAAAATATTCAAAGATAAGTATTGAGGGAAAAAATTGGCATTGCAGATAAAACCGCGTTAATATGTGTGTGGATAACTTGGGCATTTCATTGAATCAGTCACCAAAAAATTTAGCTTGACAGACACTTACCAGTGCGAGTGTCTCGCCATAAGGAGACATCTACCACGGAGATATCGTCCATGTTTTGTGTCGTTTCAGGAGGTCGAATGGAAGACGGAGTGCTGCAGTGTTCACCACTTTCTTGAACGGAATCTGGTCTCGAATCACCATCAACTTGTGGAGGTAGCTCAGGGTGGTGGCATGTGCAGGTGCATTTAGCGCGAGTCATAAACGCCCAGTTTGTCGATGGACACTGAGTCAAACGAAAGCTCAAAACCTCAGCTTCAGATTCCGCCTTGGAACGTTCACTGTCTCTCATAAATTCGTATATCTTGCACATAAAAGACAAAAAATAGCGAGAAATAAACTTAAGTTAGACTCCAATTGAATGTTAAAATGTTTCAGAAAACGTTCACGAATAACGCAGCCCGTAAACATAGCACTATCTGTTTAATGAACGTGCTGTCCCTAATTAAACTTCGATTTTCGTGACTTTTAGGAATTATAAGGACCTGCTTGCACAGTCGCATAGCGTCGTTTAAATGACGAAGTCACGACATGCCGATGACTTATGAATTAATCAGATAACCAAAAATCGGGACTTCGGGTCACCGAAGTCGGATTTCACTAGCGATTAAGTGAATTTATAACAAAACACATTAGATGACAAAGGATTCAAGTGAATTAGAGATGTGAAGATATATTTGGTAATGCAAATTGGCCTTAACTGAACAATAAATCAATAGTTAGTTTGAATACACTTACCGTTTTTTCAGCCTTTTCTAAAGCCTCCTTTGCTTGCTCGTATTGCAACCTCCATCCTCGATCTGTCTTCGATTCAGACACTTCAGTTTCCAGCTCTTTTATCTAAAAATTAAAAGTTTGTAGAAAAAAGCACTAAACGCACGGAAATAGAGTAACCAACTTACCCTTTTCCTATATACGGAATTTTCTCTTAACAAATCATTGTTCTCCTTTTCAATTGCAGCAACGATTTCGGTATTTAGCTGAGAGCTTTCCAAAGCGTCCTTTAACCTTTTAATGAAAAAATATGATTATCTAAAACTTTTTAGCATCTCATGGCCACAAAACAAAGAAAACAAACCGGTTTATTTCAATTTTCATATCTTCTTTGTCCTTGTAAGAAAGTTGAAGTAGGTCATTGGCGTCACGTAATTCAAAAAGTTCTCTCTCTTTAAAACGACATTTCTCTTCAAGTGAAAGTATTTTCTTCTCATACTCCACTTTAATTCTCAAAAGATCTCTTTTTTCGCTTTCGTAATCATCACAACAATTTTGTAGCTCATTCACCTTGAAGGTCAGTTCGCGTATATCAGCTAAAAGTGTCTAAAAAAGACGATTTGAAAAGCAAGGAAGATAAAGTAAGAGTTAGTGAAAAGAGTGCAATACCTTCTGTGTGATATCAGGCGATTCAGGTAAATTTTGAAGAGTCACCAAAGGAGGTCGATTATGCGAAAAACTACCGTCATCATGAATGCAATCAGACGGCGTGACTGGAATGGCATCAGCATTTTCGTGGTTAAAAGGCATATCTGGAAATTCAAAAGGTAACATTATTACTATAACACAAATTAACATGTCTGGTTCAAAAGGCCGTGTCGATAGTATTGACTTCTATAGATAAATGTGCAATATTACAAGGCATTTAAATTTAAATATGAAATTAAGGTAGACTGTAAATTTATTAAACAAATAGCAAGCAAATCGAGACAAAAATTGACACAAATTGACGAGCTTCGCAATATTTAACGGCCATTTTAAAGTGCTAACTAGAAAAAAAACTAAAAACTCAAAAGCTAAATTTAATGACGATTATTATTATGAATCCATTTCCATAAATTCATGTAACATTAGTGAGTAACAGAGCCAGGTACTATGACAACTTCGTTCATTTGTGACATGATTAAAGGGATTGAACGAGGTTTGTAAAAACAGAATAGCGGTAAATTAACAAAACCCTATTGAACCAACAACAAAGATTATTGAAAGTTTAAAAGAAACACTTGTTGACTACATTTTTACCTCACCATCTTTTAAAACATCAGGGTAATAAATTTGAATATTGACCTGTACACAAAAGGAATGGTCAGTTCGAATAAAAAGCGGGTTTAGGAACATTCATTACAATAATCATTACACGCTAAAAAGCTAGGAAGCAAAAAATTAACAAATGTAGAAAACCAACGACCGCAAAAAAAACAATAAAAGATATAACAGACCATAAACAGTTATGAAAATTATCGAGACATTTAAACAAAACATATTCAGATACAAAGGGTTTTATCTTGAGATATAAACACATGCTCAGCAATTTAAGAAACACTTTTGCAAGTTGTCTAAAGTTTAATGGATTATTCGCCGTTTAAATACTATCCTAGAAAATTAGGAATTCGGTGATCCGAAATGGAGTTCTAATTTTTTCGCAGAAGTATTTATGCTGACGAAAAAAGTGCTTTGAGCAATCATAGTTAATTTGCACTCTATCTTTCATAATCTCCACATTTTATAGTATTAAGAAGTGCAATGATCTTTAAATTAATTTCAATATTACTCTTTAATTTTTTTGTACAAGAACACAAATAAAGCAGATTTCCAATGCTACCCCTAAGTTATGTATCTGAGAGCATAGTAGATGTGTAAAATGTAAAGGCAGGAACATTAATTAGAGAAAAGTGAACACCAGAATCATATACAGATAGAGGGTTAGCGATATAAGTAATAGTGCCCTTACTCTGACGGCAAAAGAGGAGTTCAAGAGACTAAGTGCGCTAGGCTAGTGTTTAGATATTGCTGAAATATGTAAAAAAAATGCCATAGTACCTTCCTAATAAACACATCCATAAAGTCGACGCTGACGAAACGGCACAAAGAGATAAACTGATCATAATTTTGGAATCAATTTAGGCCCTTTTTGATTAAAAGGACTATTCTTAATTCCTAATACCTTGTAAAGACAGGTATAACTAAGTTTGAGACTTTTTGTAAATTCTAAAAGCCCCAAAACTAGGCATATTGTGAATCGATCATTTTTTAGTCAAAAAAGTAAAACAAAACAAACTCAATTTCAAAATTCTTTTTATTATTGTTGTACACAATTCAAAACAAACGTAAACTAAATTTAATGACCAACCATGACCATAACCACGAAATCACTTAAAAGGATTATTTTTGTTGACGCAAAGTTGAAATGAAACCATGATTTTATTTAGCTTGGACTACGTCTGTGTTTTGATTGAGTATAGTTAAGAATGAGAATAAATATGTTGAAGTGGGCCCCCGTGCGGTTATAGAAAGGACACCAGGGCCGATAATCTACATTGACAAGGCTCGACTGTAAGAGCAGAAAATGCGAACGGCCAGTAGTTCAACTAAATTATGGATGCAGCCGTGCGTGTGTACAAGATAACAAGTACGTGTTTATACAGCCTTGATAAACATCGAACATAGTGAGGTGAAGTACAATCACGTAAATCAATTGAATCATGTTCGTTCGTGTGCTGCTCACCACAACGTGTATCAAATAACAAAAGGCATTTTTATTTTGTGATGTTTGCATTCATGGAGGTAATGCTTTATTTTCAATTTTTTCGGTTTTTCAATTGTTATATTCACGCAATGAATTTGTTTTTTAAAGGTTTTTTGGTTCCTGATTCCTTGTGTTTAAATCTTCATAGCTTTCGGACCCCATTGTTGTCACGGCGGCACTTTGTAAAAGGATTCGGTTTGTCTTTACTTTGTCTGTTGTTTGTGCACATTGCAGTTTCTGTTTAGTGTTACGCCGTTGGGACGGTTAGTTGCTTCTAACTTTTTCAATTTTTTTGCAGGATGAATTCTAAGCTTAGCAGAAGTGACAAAAGCAGAGGCAAATTTGCACAATCTAATATTAACCTTGTGTATAAGGGGAATGTCAGCGAAACTCAATCAAAACCTAGTAAGTATTTAACGATGTTTTCGCAGAAAGGGCCCTTGCATAATTTTGTGGTCAGTCTTGCTCTTTAAGTTCTCATTATTGCATTATAAAGTATTTTTATTTTAGTTTTTCGGCCTTTGAGATATTTCTGTTTTGGTCGAAAGTGCATTTGCAACCTTATTTAGTGACAAATATCGAAGTGCTTTAAATCTAATCTTTAATTTTTTCCAATTTCTCTGTCAGCTCTACGAAGTGGAGGCCTTCAGCTCGTTGGAAAGCTGCAAGGTACGAGACGCAATCCCCCCCCACCTCCATGGGTACCTAGTATCAAAGCTGAAATGGGCGGCCAAGACACACGCATAAACATCGTTCCACCAGGGGGATCTGGTTGGGGGACTGGATCGACTAACCCCACATCTTCCGAAATGGCTGATATTAAATCCGAGCCTATATCGACGACACCTTCAAGCCCTTCACTTCTCAAAGATATCGTAAAAGGATATGAAAAAGTCGAGAGTGATGATACATCTAATTCACTGTGTCCAGAGGCTCCGCAGTCATCCCTTGTCAAGCCTCCACAGAAACGTAAGTTGATATTGTTGCGGTTGCCTGATGAAGAACCACAAATTGCAATCTTTTTTTCGGCATTTTAGCCTTCTTTGCGCCAAGATCATCAAAAACATTGCCCCCAAAACAGCTCCAAGATATTTCCGTTGATTTCAATCGACCATTAACTGGAAAAACAACGGGGCCAACAGTGCCATTTTATCAGCGTCCTCCAATCACGGTTCGTCTTATTTTTTTTAATGAATCTCGTAACTTGATCTAAATTTATGCTTTATAGGCATCAGCAAATCAAAACCCATCGTCTAAGGAATCCGTCATTGCTGAAGAAACGACAGAGGATAAAACGATTACACCTGCGGTTTCTAATAGTGCCACCACTCCTCACACCGGATGGGCAGCGGTGACAACAGAAGAACCTGATTTTCAAGAACGCATAAATTTCAGTGACGATGATGAAGACGAAGTGGAAAAAACTTCTGTTGTTGAACAGCCTAAAGATAATCAAAACGGGTCCACTTTATCGGAAAATAAGTGGGAACCAGATTCTATTCAACCTCAGGTTCCTGTACCCATTCATTCTTACCCAATGTCTGCCTGGGATCGATCCGCCTGCTTCAATTCCATACCTGCTATTTCACAAACATTTTCCGTTCCTTTTTGTGGTCCTATTGACGGCGCTTTTTCAGGTATCTATTTTTTGCATCGTATACCGCGAGTAATTTAAAACTAACGCTTGCGCCTTTGTTACAGATGCTTCCGCGATTCCCGTTGTTCGTACGGATATGGTTCCCGGTCGCGAACCTCTGGTTCTTTCAGAACAATTACAAAGACCATCGTTTACTGTTTCTGAGGCACAAGCGCAGGCTCAACGTGAAGAACGCACCCTAGCTTATAAATCTGCTGTAAATAGAGCTCAAATGGCTAGAAAAAAAATCTGTTCCGACGAAGACACCGGTGAACCTAAAAGAAAGGATCATCAGTCTATCGAATCACCAAAAAATAGTCTTGCTGATTCCAATGCCTTCTCTATGTCTATCATGCATTCTGCTGCTGCGGCGATTGCGGGGCCTGGCGCGTTCCCAATGCACACTTCTGTTAACCAATCACCAAGTCACAATGTAGAACCGGTGATTGCCGCTATGAATGTCTTGTACAATAGCAGTTTCCCCAATTTGATGCATTCGGTAACCGCCGGCGGCAGTCATCTCCCGTCTCATGTGAAATCACAGTCACCAATGACTAACTCTTGGAATCCCACCGCCTTTTCATCAACGAACCAGCCCCCCTTTATTCAGCCGCCATATCCTCTATCTAACTCACCAAAACTACAAGCTAACCAAGGATTTTATCTGAAATCCGACCACTTTCCTGTCAATGCATTCAATCAACCAGTAAGCACAATTTTCAATGTTAATACTTTTCTGTGAACTAAAGTCAAAAATTCTAAAGTTCTCACATCTTAGCAGGTCGCCAAAGGTGGTCATTGTCAAGGGCTACAAAGCCTTCCCACTGTGGAGCCCCTTGAACTGTCTGACCGACGTACTGACAATGCTGGGCACACTTACCCGACTACCGCAGGAGAGCCTGCGGTTTTGGATCACCTTAATTTTCAAGCCTCCAACCCTCGAATCTCGACTCAGGACTCTGACCCATCTGCAACAGAGAAACATGTTGAGAGTGATTCTAACAAGCAGCTTGTTCCTCACAGCCTGTCACGCAATATGGTTATTAATGGCCACCATCTCCATATTTCTGCTCACGAGGACGGCACCCGCACAGCATTTACACCCCCCGCGTCATCAGCAATGGAAACTATCCCACCACAGCACCCGCAGCCCCAACCAGCCCAGCAACAAACTCACATCACTCCCCTCATGGAAGTCGATCTTTCTGGAAAGTGGAGTGAAAAGGACTTCGACACCTTCCCGCCTCCGGCCTCCAGGGGCAACTATCTCAAGTCTCTTAAATCTAATCGTGGAGGGCTGACAAAACACATAACCGGTATGCTTTTTTAAGCTTCTGTTAAAGAAAAACAGCAGATGTGGGCTAATTATAGGACCATTTTGTCGGGGAAATTTTTATGTGCTTTGGATTTGATATTTGTAAGTTTTTTTATTGTGGGTTTGTATCGGTTCTATTTATGTTTTTTGGTCTGGCTTACATCGACGTATTCCGTTTTAGTCGATGATAAATCCAACAGTCTGCGCTGTCCGCCTTATGGGAGTGGTAGTCGACAAAGCCGAATAGCATCGAGGGATTTAATCAAGCGGTCATTGCACAGTACTGATGAAGTATGCGAAAACCTTCCTTTGAATGATCGAGTGGATGATCAGCCTACCGATGAACCAGCAGTAGATAGTAGTGGTGAGACACATAATGGAAACTCGAGACAACTTCATCGTCGTGCTGATGGTACTAGTGGAACCTTTCCCAGACAGTTGCGTGGTCGTGGCTCGGGTCGTTTGACTCGGCCTACTCGCGTTGTACCTGCCGAGAATGAGGATGGCCCGCGACAGAACGGGGATTATGACCGACAACAAGCTTCTTCGTCATACTGTCAGAGAGAAAGATGGAGGGGCAGCAGTGGTAGATATACGAGTAATCGCAAAGGTAGCTTTCATGGTAATATTTGTATATGTAGTAAAGTGTGTTGTTAGTCGGAGACAATTTTCCTATTTCGAGCAGACTTCCAATTTAATTGAGTTAGCAACTTTTCTGGTTGGTTCTCATTAATCAGATGATATCTGCTATCCCTATGCCTCGTTCGTTCTGGTAGAATAGATTAACAGTTATTCCCTCCTACGAAGAATGATGAATTTACTGGTTTTTGTTAATCGTGTTTAGGTGATGTATCTGTTGCCAAAGGACCTGGAGCAGTGGCACCGCCATGTAGTGGCCGAGGCAGAACGAATTTCTCACGTAGTGGTCCTGGCAATCGCCGTCAAGCTGGTAATGACGACGCTTACAAAGCTTTGGATTCTCACAGTCGGAAATCTCGAAGTCATGTACCTAACCAACGAAAGATAGATGAAGAACCTGAAGGTTCTGATGTTTTAGTATGTTGTAATTGTTTTCATTTATGCTTTATTATTCATTTAATGTATCAAAATGAATGTGCAAGTTTAATCACCACATCCTGGCTACATTCGTTCTCATTAAATTTCACCTTCACTGGCTCTAATGAGCTAAGTATTGGCCTCGAAACGATGAGTTGTTTCAAATTTCTGACTTGGTTGCTGTTATGGTCTCACTTTGTGGCAAATTATCCGAATTCGAAATTATAGTAGTTTAAAATTTTAATTTTTGCTACTCTAGGTTATTTTACCAAACTGACACCGCTGTTTCCTTTAGCCTCGAGTGGGGTTGTCAGGCGAGGATTTTGATGCTGTGGCGTTATCTGATTCCGAACAGGGGACTACTACTTTGCAGCCAACGGAACCAGGCTGTCAACAGCAGTCTCAGAGACCTCAGCGTGGCGGTAGCAATGGCGGCCGGCTCCGAAGGGGGCAACACGGAGGCTCACAAAGGCAATCACAGCGTCGCAATCGTGCTGATCGCACAACTACTCGTCGCCATAATAACCATCGTCGTCACCCAGATGAAGATGACCATGATTTTAAGGGTGGAAGTGCTAACGGTAATAGCGTCTCAGCCGCCACCGGGAGCGGAAAGTCAATTCAACATGGCTCAAGTGGGGACAGTAATAGTAAAGAAGGGGGTGGTGCTAATACAGAATCAAACGCAAGCGGTGCTCCTACCGGCCACCAACAGAAAAATGCAGTTGACTCCACAAATTCATGCGCCAGCAACTTCTCAGCTCCAATTGTGGTTAAATCTCGAAAACACGCACACTCCGGTAAGTTGAAACAAGACTTCGTTACCAACATTGTCAAGCCTCGCGAAGCGCATGTGTGTTGTCTAGCGGCATGTTCACTCTCTACCGTCAGTTATCTGCATGAGTTTAATAAGGGTCAGACGCGCATGTGTCCCGTTAAATAGTCTGCTCCGCAAGGACACATGCTTTATCTTTTTTGCTTATAGTCACATTGACGAGTGATGTAGAGATCTGGGAGACCGCATCGGAAAGCTTCAGTTCCTCACTTTTTGGGACATCTCCGGGTTGTTCTGTTGCTGAATGTACCAATATCAACACCACAGCAGCTGATACTACAAAAACAGGCAATCTTAAAAATCTCAGCGATGGTTATTTCAGTAACAAGGGTGAGTAATGCCTTAAAGGTGCGCATTCGCAGGCTTGACGACATTGTTTTAATCGTTGTCATTGTAGCAGACAGATTTGTTGTATCTGTTGTTTTTTTTCCTATGAGGCGGTCACGGGTACTTAAACGGACATCCTTCCAAGCGATCAGGGCAACGTCGACCCATTCCGAAAATAATTGGTGAAATTGTCCCGCTAATGTCAATTAACGCAGAAGCACCACCTTCCTACTGCGAGAATTCCACCTTTTTGGATTCTCCACCGCCGAATGTAAAGTCTACTTCTGGCATTCCCGTTCTTGTTGAATCCTCCAACGAATTCAAGGATGCGGCTTCTGTAGTCGCCAGCTCTGTTGGCTCCAGCGAAGACGGGTTTATGGAGGTGAGGTCTAAATCAAGCAGAAAACAACAGAAGGCAAAGCTGCAACAAAAAAGTCAGAAATCTTCTGTGTCATCTGATGAACGTTCTTCCGTTACGAAACCAAAAAGGTGAGCATTAACAATTGCGCCGGAAAGTAATGATTTTAATGGACTTCATAAAATTGGCCTCCGTTTCATGTTTATGGCAACCTCACAAAGAGGAATCTATCTTTTGCCCAAGGAAACATTTAATTTGGCTCAACAATGGTTTCGAAATCGATGTTTGACTTTCAGGAAAACCAGGTTGTGTTGCTGTTAAATGTCGAACCTAAGCGGCGCCTTCTGACTTGGAAATTTTTATCCTCTCTTCTGCTTTGTTTAAATTATATATGCATCTTAACACATCTATCTCAACCGCTGATTGTCTTCGAGTTCTTTTCGTTTATAAATGGAGCTTTTCTGTTTTCAGTCAGGATCCTGGGAAGTTATGTAAACAGGTGTCCTCGTCACCCAAAGGTGACCGGAAACCCTCCAGGTCGTCTAAAGGTGTTGAGGTTTCTGGGAAGGACAAACAACACGCCACTTTAGTCACAGTTTCCTCTCCCTCTTCGACTGTTACTCCCAGTCAGACCTCGTCAAACCAACTGGATCCGAATGTCAAGAAATTGACAACTTCTACCTCTACTCCGACGAATGCTTGGCTAAAACCACTTCAGGAGACTATAAGTGAGAAGGCTGCTGCGTTGGCTGCTCAGGCAAGTTCAAATGCACGAGTTTCTCAAAGTGACGCTGTGAAGGCAGTCACCTCTACTTCTTCAGTCAAAACACTTGCAACGTCTTCTTACGCTTGGTCTGTCGTTGTTGGTTCGCGGGCGTCAAACACTTCGACAAGCTGCATCTCCGTTGAAAACGCTTCTGCGTCGATGACTAAAGTGGAGGAAAGACCAACCACCAATCCTCATGTGGGTATATCGTTAATTTGTTACTATTGTAATTTAATTCTTCTATCAGTGTGAATTAATTTGCAGCTTATTTTTGCATAGATATCTTACTGACCTATTTTGTTCTTTTCGCCGCGCAATTTTGCCGACATGTTCTTAATTTGCACCATGCGATCGATAAGACGAAATTACTTCTTGTATAGAATAACATAAAACCATTTTGTCAATTAATTAATCATCAACTGTTAATCACCTACATTTTGGTGTACTAGAGTGTCGCCTCCGAGCAACCATCAAAAGCGCCTGTTGTGAACAATCCCAGTCAGAATTTGACACCAAATTCAACAGTGTTCGAAGCAGACAACGTTAGACAATCATTTTCGAAACCAGATGAGACGGAATCTCAGGAAGATGGTGTTTCCCACATGCCTGAACCAGCCGTTTCCAATACCACGATTGCTCCCTCACCACTCACTGTCACAACGACAACCTCCGCAAATGTCTGCAAAGTTAGACCTCAGAAGCAGCCAACTGGTTTAACCCGTTCTGATTCTCCACCATCGTCAAAATCTGAGGCCACCTCTTTCTCAGTTTCGGTTCCCTATCCCGTCTCGGGCAACCCACTTGCTGCTCAGGCCTCTCAGTTTCGACGATCGCTTGGTGAAGTTGGTGATTGGCTTGGAAAAACGTCGGTCGGATATACTGGCAACTCTTCATCTGCATTTTTTGATGGATATGGAGCCAAGAAGGTAGAACCAACTCCCGATTCTTCTATTGGCCTAAATCCCGCTGCTGCAGCTGCCATATATTTACAGCAACAGCAACAGCAACAGCAGCCATTTAGGCAGTCCATTCAACCTTTGCAACCCCAACAACCAATGATGGGTTTCGGATTACCTGATTTATCGATGGTAAGCAGTTATCACTTATATTGCGTTCAGAGTAATTGGCTTAAAATTATTCGGGCCACCTTGCCCTGCAGTTAAAATTGATAATTCTGGGTACCCTGATTGTCTATAATTTGTGCACTGAATTCACAAATTCTGTGTGCCTTTGCATGTAGCCATGAGCCGTTGATGAGTGGATTAGTTGGTATTGTTACAATATCGTTGTATCATGTTTATAAAGATCCATTGTAGTAAGTCTGAATTTTTACATCGGTTACTGTCTTGAGGATCGCCAACAACACAACATTGGAATAGTCCGGGAACTTTTCAACACGCTGGCATTTCTTTATCCGTTCTCTGAGTTTATTTATTTCCATAATTTTCTTCCTTTAGAAAAGATTGTAATTGTATAATAATGTGTATTTATGAGGTATGTGGACGAAATTGAGTTTTTACGTTTAAGCGGACATTGCTCTTGTCTGTAAAAGTTTTGAACCGAGAAAATGGTCGTTCTGTCGGCGCCTTTTTTATGGTCATCTAGTCAGTTTTTGTTACCAATCTGATTTTATCGGGTGGGAAGTTGGTCATCACATTGATTTGCCTCTTATTACTGAAATGCGCATATTCTCCCGTGTTGTCATTTTAAGTAAGTAAAAAGTATAAGCACTTCTTTATCCGTATTTTCAGCGCCATCAAAATAATCGCGTAGGGGGTGCTTGCTCTCAAAATGGAATGGGAGCAGACAGCTACTTCACTGCGCCTCCCTTTGCTGCAGGAAGCGCTGGTCAAGCCACACAGCAGCCACCCCCACGTGGTTTGTACCACCCACCACCACCAACGCATCAACGTGGATTCCCATCGTGGCAGCACCAGCAGCATCAATCTCAACAAGAAGCGGTCATGGCTGCTGTTGCCGTCGCTCCTCAAGCCGCCGCTCTTTGGTCCTCCAGCTACACTCCTCCTCCTCCACCACCGCCTCATCACCAACATCCGCCCTACGTTGGAGTAATCGGTGCGGACCGGCCATCGTCGGTGTCGATGGCATCGCGTCTCCATTCAGCCAACGGCACTGCTTCTCTCTACGGCTCCGGCTCCATGAGAGGTGGAAGTGGAGGCGCGGTTGGGGGAGGCAGTGCAGCCTTCGCTACGCCAGCACAAGCCCCTCCGCCCCCCAGTGGATTATATGCTTCGTCACCTACTCACCCTACGCCACCACCACCTCATCAATTCGATCCAAACGTAAGATGCCTCCATATACGTCGTGCTTTACTCATTGCCAAATTTTGTACTTATTCAGCTTCTGGTGTTAATGCTTCCTGGTCTCGATTGCTTGTGCTATGACAAAACAAGGAAAAGTATAAATATCAATTAATGTTCTAGATATTAACCACCGGATCAACGGACTTTTCCAAATTTCCCTTTATAGGCTTTGATGTTAAAGTAACCCCGTTTGAAGGAATGTTAGCCAACAAAATTGTTATTGGATCAATTTTGTCTTCTCTTAAGAGCTCGCCATACTGTTATTAATCCTGGTATGAGTCGTCAGTTTGCTTGATATCTGGGTACTGCCTCAATTCTACATTTTCCCATTAGATTACTTAACATCATCGATTTTCGTCGATTTCCATTTGGCTTTAGGTTTGTCCCCCATAACAGGTCAGGCAGCCGATGTTGGTCTTCTTATTTCGTGATCTTTTAGGTGTACCATTTGTCTGGATATATATTCCAAAAATTGTAAACTCGAAAGTTAAAGTACCTCTAATTTTTTTTTGTATTTTACTATTATTGCCATTTTGACATAGGAGTGCATTCAATTGTTGATGTTCTGGTTATGCAAAATTTTTTTTGACTTCCTTTTAATCACCTCTGGGTTTCTGAAATGTTTCTATGTCGGCATGGCGGCCATCCACCGTTCCTCTACATTAGTAATCGTACTGTCTTTTTGTAGTTTGCTTATACAAGTGGGGGTCTGGCAAACTCTCCAAGCGTTTTCTCCCATCACTCGGGGCCTCCTGCAGGTCCTGCAATGCTTACAGCTCCCCATCGCCCGACAGGCGCTCCACGTTCCCTCAATGAGCATCCCCAGCCCCCACCGGTCTTCATTAATGCTCCGCACACCCCCTTCCCAGCCGCAGCTGCCGCTATTTCCGTTCATGGACTGGCTGGTCCTCCCCCTTCAATGACTACCCCCGGACTCCACTTTTAATCCTTCATTTAATTTCCCAGTGTCTCAATAAGGAAGGCCAACAATTTTCGCCTTAGCCACCATTTGTGTGCTTGCTGAAAGATCAGTAGCTCCTCCCCCCGTATAGCTCTTCCCGGCTGCCTTTCCTGTTGAATAGCCGCATCCGGTACTCTTCTACGGTGAATTTTATGTGTTTGCATTGTACTCACGTCGCTATGCGGTTCGTTGTTTCCTCTTGCTCTTCCCCTACGGCCCCTTATCCTTCATCCTCTCCCTCGCACGCGCACTCTGTGTTTGTCCTTGTGATTAATCTTTATCTTTTTAAAGTGAAAAACACATGATTGATAAATCACTTGTGCTTTGAGTTTGGTCGTTTACGCAAACTATTTATTTGATTGTTAATCAAAGCGAATTTGCAATTACAAAACTGGGATTCCGCACTTTAAGTGAAATTTGGGGCGAGTCCCAATTAAGAACGGTTAGCAGGTCAATGTGCGTGCAATTAACCGTGGCTTATTTCTGGTTCGAAGCCCTAGCGTAACTAAGGGCACCATTCACCGCTCACCGAACTTTCAGTGACTCGAACGTGTAGGGTCGGACATCGATGGGACGCGTATGACTTCTTGTATGGCGAATACTGTGATGGACGAAGTTTGTGCAGAGGTTAAAGTATATTTTCATCTAACGATTACGCAATATCGGTCCTGATTGCATGCTCCGCAAGAATGGTGTGGGTCTGATTTTCCTCGGGTGATCAAACCAAAGATGTGTCGGGGTACATTATCTCTCTTTTCGTTTAAAGATTCTGGTATTAACATCGCAGCACAGCGACTCATGCTGTTTTAGCAATCGTGGGTCATTTCTAGAGGTCTAGTAGCTTAGTTTAAAAAGTGGTGGTTTTCACGGAGCTGTTTCGCCAGTGGTCAAATGTTATACTGTAACCGCCATATTATTTTACAAGTCATAACATGAAAAAAGACGTTTGCAGATTACCATAAAGCATGACAAGAACAATCTTAGATACTCGTACCTCAGAACGTATTAACTTGATAGGGTCCATAAGACGAATGTGAAAGGTGCTAGATAGCGTTCACAGTTTATCAATGGCGAAAATGCTGTTTGTATATTAAAGAATCAGCGCATCTAAATGGAGTCACCAGGACGGTGTCGCTTGCTATTGGCAGCCGCCTCATTATTGATTTGTGTGTAACTAAGGATTCTTCACTTAGAGTGAAAAAAGTCAGCCTTGTTATCGGCGTGGTTTTAGGACATGCTATCTTCGTTTTAATTCACAATGGAGCAGCAATACAGAGCTATGACTGATTGGAGAACATTTTTGCAACTTGTTTTGTATACATACATGGTACCAGAAATTTCTGAAACTATTTTTGGGGATTTCCCATGAAATTTTCAGACATTAAATTTGGATGAAATAACCTCACAAAAACCAAACAAAACTCAGTGCATTATTCTGAACAACGGACACGAACAAAGGCATAGCTGTCGTGATGAGTTACGTTTGAGTTTGCAGGTCAATTCAACTATTTCGTAGCTATCAAGCGTTTGATCGGGTTTTAGACTAAATAACGTCACCCTACCCACTTTAAATGAATTCGATGCTAACTCGTATATGTATATTTATTCTTCAATGGAAGCAACACGGATCCAGGTCACAATCGTGTACGTAAAGGGTGGTTATGGCGAAAAAACAGGATAACATGAATCCTCATTCCGGATTGCGCGAAGCAAAAAATTTCATCTCTGCGTTAATCTTCGCGTTCTGCGCTGCAATTGGATCCACAAAGTCGCTGGAGTCATCCTCATCATCCTCAGAAGCGTGAGCCTCTCTTAACGCGAGGACTGCTTGGTACTCATTGTAGTGCTTCTTCCGCTTCTCCTCAAATTTTCGATGTTGTTCTGCCTCTTCAGGTGTCATTTTAGCCTCCGCATCGCATTTGCCATCCTAAAGAATTTAAGTGGGCCTAGTAATGCTTGCATCGTGCATTAACACCGAGTTCCAAACAAACGATAGAATCAAAAACATTTACAAAGCAAACCGCGAATTAGGTCAAAATATAAAAAAGAACTACCGGGATCGTGGTCTTGCAATAATATGCAAAGACTCAACATGGTTACGCCAGTAAGCAGAGCAAACTACCCATCAGTTCGAGGGATTGTCTAACCCATATTAAATTAAATCGTTTGCTTTCATAACCCAAATAACTGCCCTGTTTTTTGGGTTCTCGCTTGACCCAAAATACTACAGAAAACCAATTTATTTAACAAAGTGGCTTTAAAATTATGCATTCCGAAACGAAGACTTACCATGTTGCATACGCTCACACTTCCTTCCCGGTCATGTATTTTTAATTTTAAAAAAAGGTCGTAAAACTATTACAGTGCCTATTTTTGGTGATTAAACACGCAAACATTCAAAGCACCACTTATGGAAGACAACTTACTACCTCCCCACGACTGAGCCCTTTTCGAGAAATCGAACTTGTCTTCGGTCAACCCCTGCTCAAGATTGTACGTAAACGTTCTTTATTTTGATTACTTGACATCTGTTAACTCATCTTGCAACGAATTTCGGTCAGTTAGCTACCTGTCGATTTTCTCAGTATGCTTACCTAAGCCCTCAGCAAACTTTACCAGGAATTATTGATGTTCTACCAATCAAGTAGCATCAAATAGGTCAGAGCAACGAATAGTCGCTAAGTGTCAGCATTCTTACGACTAATGTTTTGAATATCCTGAAGCAAATATCATCAATGGCCATAACCACCTCCTCAGGACGCATAATTGTCCCTAAAATCTTTCGGCGACAATCGAATGCTAAAATCGAGAACGGCTATTTTTCTGGATTGCTTCCTCTTTTTTGTTACCACGGTGGAAGAAATTATACGAATATTAACCCCAAATAAGAGTAAGAGGTGTTTGCTAAAAGTACGATCTCGTAAAACCTGATAAACATTGATCGCGAAAGCTCAAGTTCGAATACTTAATTATTGTTACCACATCGTGCAGTGACTTTCGTTCGATGATCTGCCCGCCAGTATACAACACATAAATACTTACACATTAACACTCCGCACGACCACCCTCTCACTGATCCAGTAAACCACTGCCATCCCATAGCCTTTGGAATCACTTTTCTTCCCACGTTATCCCGTGCCAACTTAGATTGTTTTAGCCAATTTTGGGGGCCCTTATATATTTGTGTGAGCTTTGAAGATGAAAAATGCCATTAAGGTTAGAAAGGCCGACACGAATTGCGAATTTTAAATAGGGCGAAATTACAACTCTTGATGCAAACGACGGCTATTTTTGTGAGGAATTATAACGATAAAACCACACTCATATGCGAGTAAACTGCACATGAACAAATTTATTTCTTCGGTGACTTCAGAGCCAGCTAACTATATAAGTGTTAGAGAAAAACAAGAACTTATGCAAAATAACCCCTTAACTACTTGCAACTACATATAGTACAAGTTCATAACGCCAAGTGAGGCATATGAATTTTGAAGGGCTCTAGCACAACTGAATTTTCTAAGACCATACAAAATTTTCATTAACCTAGGAAACAGACGCTTATCTTCAGATTTTGGACGTTTCCACCAAAGCGGCACACGGAATAACGCGCCAAGACATTTACTAATCAGCGATAAATTGGCATTTAATAAAAACATAACACCATAACAAGCATTAAAAGTATGTAAAGAATATGGCAGCCCAGATACGATCATTTATAATGTGAATCACATGCGTCAGACTGAATACGAGAATATTGACTTTATGAAAAATCGATGCATAAACGAAATAGTAAAAAAAAACATGACAAAATTTCCTGGATTTAATGCCTTACAATTTATTCCACCAAATTTCTATTCCTGGTCACATAGTTTAAATAAAACACTTAAGTAGTCACAAAAACTAGGCTTGGATTCTCAGTGCCGACGTTACTCAAAACAAGTTTCGTCCTTTCTTTAAAATAAACCGGTATATACACTTAGATAAATCGGATTGTTTTACATTTAACATGGAAAATAAAGATAACACACATACATATGTGGAAATTAATTTGAAGAAGCAAATATTAAGTTCCGCTATTTCTTAAAAACTATAACAGATAACAACGTAAAAAGGACTCACGTCGAGCATTTTAGGCAGTGTTCCCGAAGCAGCCGCAAGCTTGCTTGCTAAGGCCTCTGGTGATACGCCTTGATTTGATTCCTTCGGTGCATTGTATTCGAAATTGTATGGTGTTGGCGGTTCATCGACTTTCATATGCCCATAATCCTTGTCCGCGGGATGATAAGTAGCCATTAGATTCATTTCGTCCCACTGAAATTTTTTATTCCTTCTTTCATCACTATTGTGCTTTAGTATACCCTTAGGATGCTCATCCTCTTCGCTCATGGCTCACACAGAGAGCAGAAAAACACAGCAACCATATTGGATCAAGTCACCAGCTCAGCCAATCATCAATCTACGTGCGATTTAATAGACCATGACAAGGAGCAATAACCAACCAGAAGTAAGGATTGAAGAAAATTACGAAACAACTAAAACAAGATGCTTCAAAACAAACATATTGACAATGTGCGCTGTGGTTCGAGTGCCTTAAAATATGTTAGTAAAAAGTTAGTGAAAAAAATTGCGCCTTAATCAGAAAAAATAATTTTTATCGTTTCTAGCAGAAGTAACAATATTTTCGAGCATTTTTTTCGCATTCGACGGCCATTTCACTTCAGCTTGAAAGACCACCATGAATTGTTGCGAAAATTTCATTTAAAGTGCTTGATCATTGTCCGAAAAATGGCACCTTATTAAATTTAACTTTTTATCGACTCCACCATCCTACAACTAAAAGTGCATGCTGCAGCATGATAAGTGAGACCGTAAATGATGCGTCTATTAGTATTTATGCTAAAAACTTACGTGTATTAGATCCATTTTTCATTGCATTGTTCCTGCTAGGAGAACCGTAGCAAGATAAATGTCTACCAAAAAGAGTGGTCGGTTTAGTAAGCCAAATAAAAAGGACACTTATTCGTCTGCTACTGTTTTCATTAATTAGATGAAGGTATACTTTATAATTGCCTCATCAAATAACGCAACTTCAGTTGCTCAACTTTTGTCACCTCAAATTGCTGAGTTTTTTTAATCGCTAGTTTTTTAATGTCAAGTTTCGTTATAATTATATCCGTATGCTTCTAAATTGCTCTAAAGTAAATCATTGTTAAAATATGGATATTTTTTATTCTTTTAAATGCAGTCATTTAAATTAACCATTTTTGTCGTTTTCTCAACTATGACACTGACGTCCATGCTCCATATCCTGAAAAATGCATGAAGGTCTAATTGTATGGAATATCTGACGAACAGGCAGGACATCGTCAGCTAGCATTCTCGAGACTTTTCTTCTGTTTTCTATAGAAGTGTTACGGAAATGCTGAAAGCACGTAACGACCAGGATGCACTCACTCGCTATTTTAAAATACTTGGTTATTCAAATGTAAAAAGCGTCATATTCTCAATCATGGGTCTTGCCTTTCTTATTGATCTGCTGCTGAACGTAGCCTAGCAGCGCTGTAAGGTATAGCTCACAAAGACGCTACGAGTCCACCACTTAAACATATTGCTTTGCATACGTGTCTGTATCAGGCTACCTGCATATCATCCACGGATTCAATTGGAATGCAGAGACAGAAGATTTTAAGAGGCCTACGTGGTCCACTTTATCTGCACTCTCATACGTCGCTGCTGTAGAATATATGAGCCCGTGTATGAAGACTTGAATACCATAACAGGTTTTATTGGCCAATCGCAAGCCAGAACCTCATGTCAGGCGCCGTCCACCGGAGTCTACCACTCTTGCTACGCCGCTCAATATGTTCTTCTGTCTATTCATGTCGTTCCCTGGTTATCTGCCTATCTACCTCGCATGTCATTTGATCGCAGAGGGACGAAGGCTTAGCTGAGGCCAGCGTGGTCCCATATTTCCGCGCTGTTATACGTCGCCTCATTGCACTTAGGCAACATAATATGATCAAGGAGAGGGTAGGGTAAAGTGAAATCCATTAAAAAGGCTAATGCAAGTCACAATCCGGTCACGAACTAGTCGAGCGAAAGAGTGAAAATATGGTCATTCTATATCCCTATCCTTGTTTTTCATTTCTGCCGTTGGTCTATTACGCAGTATTGTAATGGACACTAAAAACTCGTGAGAAGTGTGGTCTCAGTCCCTGGCGCGTTATTTAATGCCCGCGTGACTCCACGCAGCCGGATGTCGCGACCCGGGTCACATGACGTCATCCCTACGCCACGCTAATTACCTTTAACCAATGACTGAGCGTCAAGATGGTAACTATCTGTAATTCCGAAACTTCACACCGCTTCACACCCAAGAGGAACGCTGTCCTCAGTTTCTGGCTTGGTTCACCGCACTGTTCATGAGTGGTAAAATATCCAGTTCGACACTCCCCGCACCCCACATCTGGCAGGATAGTGGCCCGTGCGAATAGTTGACGAGGGTTTTTGCTCTTGTAGACTTGCAGTAAGGACTCAGCATCCATCGTAGATCCATTTGCAGGTTAGCCAGCTTTTACTGTCCAAGTCGTCGTCGTTGAGTTGCCAATGCCTCTTCAGATGCAGTAGTCCTAATCCCGGGCAATGTCTATGGATCCACTTTATTGGACATCGGATGAACGCCATGACAATTTCAGCTGGCATCTAAGGGTCTTTGCCTGTGTTGACCATTGAAGAGAAAGGGCTGGGGTCCGATTCGCGTAATTCGAACGCGTGCGATGCCACTAATTTTGAATACTCGAGCCCTAATAGGAAAAAGACTGGTACAACAGAACAGGCTTTATTGACTAATCATAGGGCCATAGCCACACGTCAGGCGCCTTCCATCCGAGTAAACGATGCAGGCCACGCTGCTCATTATATACTGCATCTCATCCATGTCCTTCTCTGGTTGGCTGCCCTCCTTTCCCGCATGCCATTGGATCGCAGAGAG